>DWQT01005267.1:0-10440 GCA_018244895.1 Myscelus amystis hages | reverse complement strand
CGCTTAACACTGCTGTTATAAGGCAGAAATAGGTGTGGCGGTGGTGCCGCCGGAGTCGAACCAGAGAGTGTTCCTTCAAAGCTGTAGCTGCAGCTAGTGATATTTAACTTTAAACGGTATTGTCATTCTATAACTACCTCGTGTATATCTGTTACCTTAAGTTTCCGAAGTGTTTCTGCAGCGACTCCCTCGTGTCCACGCTGGCCACGTTGGCCAGGGAAAACAAACGAAGATCGGGGAACTTGGAGAACGCCGCCTTCTGTGAAGAGAACCGTTTGAAAATATCTCGCCAACGAATAAATAAATTACTGAATTGCAAATATTCGGTAGGACTTTTCAGAGAATCAGTATCATCACATCGACCCTTAACTGTACTATTGATGGGGACGAATCCTCTTTTAGACAGAGAAGGGTGACGAATAAAGAATAAGGGAAATATGTTAGCGCCATGCATGGATTGTCATTCAGCGCATTTAGCTCTGTGCATCATGGAGTGTAGATTAAAAACGCGAGTTAAAGGATAACGGGACAGTTCTTTTAGCTCCGCGGCAACGCTTAACGGTGCTTAACGGTGCTAAAACCTTGAGTCCCGTTTTCGAATTAAATCTGTAAGCGACATTGAGAAATGTAATGCACTCAGATATTTCAAAATCCACTAACATTGAACTTTACTTGTATTATCACATTTATATAAGTGCCAGGAGACATTAAGTCCGTCCATCATAGATTACAACAAAGACATACATACAAGCAGTCTATTTCAAATGGAATTACAAATAGGCAGTGACTATTGGTGTCTCTCGACTACAGTCTTAAGAACCATCTTACGTAGCAGTCGTTCTTAAGTAAATGGGTAAATAGATGAATATTACTAAATTCCTCTACTTTACTATCGACTCGACGCGATACATATAACATACCTACACAGCCTATAACATACCTAGCGAATATGGTAAATGTGTTGGTATTAAAATACGTCACTAGTGCTTACTTGCAACGAGGTAATTCTGGAATAATGCTGCAAGGTCATGTCGCGGTCAGTCATGGGGTCGCCCGTCTCGTCGCTGATCTCGAAACGGGCGTAGAATTTCAACATTTGTAACAGCTGAAACAAACATAAATACATTGCTCACATAAAACCATTACATACCTATTACCCCAACACTATCCGGTCCAGATCGCTTCACGGGGCGTAAATTAAAACTCAGTCGGAAGAACTTTTATTTTAATATAATAGAAATCCGTATTGAAATAAATAATTGCTTAACAAATAAAATTACCATAATAAAATTAGTACATACTTATATAAGCTTATACTTTATTTTTATTTATGTACAATGTTTTTTAATTTTACTCTTTCCAAAACATATTTGTGTATTAAAAGATTAATGTTTTATAAATAGCCAACTAAAAAAAGTATGTAATGCGGGCGAGACCCCGAGTCGCTTCTAGCTAATTAATAAGAAAGGAGTGAAGTTTGCGTAAATAAATGTAAATCTATCGTAATAAGGAGGCGCATGAGCACTGCCTTGTATAGTAAATACGGTGCGCGTACTACACGCAACGCACGCGCGTCTGCTAGTTCGACAGTCGCCGTCGCGCGCTCGGGTCGTGCGCCCGCGAGCGAGATACAAACACGCGCTTATTTGCCGCCGCCGAACAGAATTCGTTGATAAATTTCTCATTAACACTTCTCGTTCAACGTGTATACACAACAAACTGTCGTGACTCGTATAATGTTGGCGTTAAACATGATTCTGATAACATTGATATTTATCGGAGCGGCGACCGCGGTGCCGGACGATGTGTTATGTTGCTCGCCCGGTTCGGGCACGTTCCAGAGGGAGAATAGTCAATGCTGGGACGCAGAACGGAACAGAACTGCCAATTTGACGCTGTCATGCGATCTCTTCGTATCGCTGACCGACAGAGACATCAACTTCACCGTGAACGATTTCGGACATGTATACATAAAGACGTCCGCAGGAGCCACCACAAAACTAACCAGTGGGACGTAAGTGACAACTCGTACGTGTTTTCAATCGATTCACGTGCGGAACGGTATCAAAAACGAAATATTTTTATAGGTTATATTTTCAATTAACTTTTCTTTTACATCGTTTTAGATAAGTTTTAGAATTGCATGTTTTTTCTGTTTTTCTTATTCCTAGATTAGCTGCCTTAGCTTGAGGGCCGTCTAATCCTGATGTATGATAGGGTCTCGTATAAAAATGTGCGACGCTCATTAATTGAATATATTTTTTACCTTCATAATGAAATAATTGTTAAGAATTGTTAAACATTTTAGGTTATATTATAACAAAGCAATAACACACTTTTATGTACCATATGAAAATAGTATTATTTATTCTTGTTCATAATTCAAAAAATTTATACTGAGCCAGTGAAAAATTTGAAGAGAAATCCTTTTAATACGATTTCACAAAAACTCACGAGTAAACAGTAGTAGATGGGTACAATATTACCAACCAAAGTGAAGTAAAGTTGTCAAGTACATCATGTACGTTACTAGAGATACGGTATACAAAGTATACACAGGTAGGTAGGTTTCCACAGCTGACGTCGAAGTGCACGTAATCGAAACTGAGCGAACCATTGCAAAGTTAAATAGGGTGAACCCAAACGGCTAATTTTCGACAGCCTACCACGCGTTGTGAGACACGATTATATTTTTATAACAAAAGTAAATAACCGATACAAACCGTCTGTAGTCAGTATCATCGCCGTGATGTCAGTGGCGTTGTAATGTTTATCGTTACCTGTGCCAATCATTAAAAATAACGATACTTTACAATTTGTTATCATTAAAAACGGTCACTTCGCATAAAACCAGCGTTTTTTACCCCACACGGCTATCTGATTCCAAATTAGGCAATTCAATTCCTGCGTTTACGTCAACCGCACAACTAATAAACATACATAGGTACATTTATACTAACAATATAATACTTATATAGAAACTTTTATTACACCCGGACACAGAGCAAACAAATGTGCTTAGGTATCACACAAATGTTTGTCCTGGATGGGAACTAAACCCAAGACCTCCGCTATTGTAGTCAGGGTTTCTGACCACTCTACCACGTAGCCAGTCGTCTTTTTAATTTTGTAATAATGGCAATTTTACTCGCTATTAGGATACGAATGGCAGCAACGCTTTTTTATTGGAGGCAAAAACATACAAAATAAACATAAGCATAAATTGATAAAAGTCAAATTCAATTTTGTTATGACTTCGCTCGCTTAAAGGACGTTGTCGAGGCTTGTAAAGTAAAAAAGTATACAGATAACGTTTGTTAGTATTCTGTACATTATCATGATATATTAAAATAGATCGTATATATAGCACAAATTGCATTTTAGTCCACAGGTTATTGCGGCGAGTTGCGACGTAGATAAGTTTACATCTAAATGTATTGTATATTATAATCATAATTTCAGGTATTGCTTAGGAAACGAAACAGAAGTGCAACAGGATGGATCAATGGATGTAGTGAAAGTGATAACATTATGCCAAAACGAGGAGCAACAGAATGATGCGCTCAGCTACTGTATGATTGTTTCCTCCGTTTTCTATCTCATCACAACAGCTGTGTACGTAGCGCTTCCGGAAATAAGGTGAGAATACCATTCTACATATCGACGGTGGAAAGGAAAAAGTTACCAAGCGCCATGTTGCTAATTTTACAACAGAGCTGTTTGTACATTTATTTTTCTAAGAAAAATCGTAGAAAATTGGCTATTAGAGGTATTTGAAAAAATTCAAGGATTGATTGATTTTTTCAAATACTTCTAATAGCGTTTTCTACGATTTTTCTTAGTAAAAATAAATGTGTAAACGGCTCTGTTGTAAAATTAGCAAATGGCGCTTAGTAACTTTTGCCTATCCACCGTCGATATATAGATCTGATAAGGGAATCAGAGCTGCATACTATGTATCAATTTATGTCCTCTAAATTTAATATATGCTTAGATCTGAAAAGGAAAATTTGAACTGGTCCAATTGTCGAATGCGGATTGGTAACACGCTCGTCACATTACTTAGCCTATTCCCATATATAGGAATTGTCTTACAAAAAAACTTCAATATAAGCAATAACAGTAAATGATAAATATCTGACATTCTGGTACTTACTGAGCCAATACAGAAGAAAATTCTTTAAGCTGTCAGAGTATTAAAAAAGCATGTCCTATTAATTACTAAATTCTCTAATATTATTAGAGTATTAAAAGTATGTCCGATAAATTACAATTCCTACAATTTCACTTTTAGATAATGGGTCACATGGACGTTCTGGGCATTGTAGCGGAGGGTTTCAACATCTACTTCCCAATGCTGGTGGTGCTGCTGTGTCTCGCCACGTACCTGTCGCTGGGCAGTCGGCTGCTGTCGCTGTGCGGCTTCCAGCAGTTCGTGGGCGACGACGAGCTCACCACCGACCTGGTGGATGAGGGGCGAGAGATCGTTAAGAGAGGTCGGTTGTTATCATTTTTCGTAGCATTCTTAAAATATTCCTTGTTACCATGTTTCAAATGATGTGCTGAACCCATTGCTCCAATAGCTAATAAAACCCAATTGATTTAGGCTAGTGGACTCGGGAATTGTGGGTTTGATAACCATTGAAAACAAATATTTGTTTGCTGAAAGTTAATATGTCTCTAATTTAGGATCAGATGGCTATGTATACAATTGTCCCAAGTTATTATAGACAACATGTATATAAACTAAAGTCATAGTAAACAATTTATGATCAAATTGGCTGTTTGTAGTTAACAAACGTCAACCTTTGGTACATTATATAACACAATATCCAATACAAACTTTCATATCGCGCATAAAACATTTTTTGTGTAACATTGTGTGATAATGATCTGGTAGGAAGTGACCGTGTGATAATATTCTAATCTTTCCACTGTAACTGTGGTTTGTTGCATTCTATTGAAGTTATATTTAAAAATTGATATGAATATTGTGTTACAGAGAAACGCAAGCGCCAGCGGACCGAGGAGTCGTTGACGCGGCGCCGCGACTACAGCGAGCGGTACGCCAACTACAGCGGCGGCCGCGACGAGCGGGACGGAGGTAACGCGGGGATATGTTTGTGGGACACTGCCAGGAAATATTAGAACCCCTTAGTTACATGGAGATATGTTTGTGGGACACTGCCGGGAAACATTAGAACCCCTTAGTTACACGGGGATATGTTTGTGGGACACTGCCGGGAAATATTAGACTTAATTAGACAAAATATTTGAACTAATATTAGACGAAATATTAGAACTAATATTAGACGAAATATTAGAACTAATATTAGACGAAATATTAGAACTAATATTAGACGAAATATTGCACTTGGCCAGCGTGGTAGATCATGGCCTAAATCCCTCTCACTACGAGAGGAGACCCGGCCCAGTAGTGGACTACTAAAAAGGGTTAAAAAATAAAATTCCTTATTATAAAGCAAAAATCGAAGCGTTCGTAGTCCTCGGTAAACTGAGGCGACCCCAGGTACAGTCAACCTTTGGATGAGTTACCGCTGCAAAACTTTCACTAACGTATCCACGCTTATAAAGTCACATTAAGCGGGTTCCTGTTGATATTGTCCGATCGTTTAACCTTATCGAAGAATTTGAAGGCAGTTAAAAACCAATCGGCACCCGTATCTCCGCCAAACTGTACAACAATGGTATGGTAAACAATGAGATTTATTGCAATTGTGAGAAAGACCAAAGGGTCACGCTCAGCGCTGCAAGCAAAGCAGGTATTACAGATATTACAAATTATACATAAAAATATTAACGATTGGAAATTGTAAATATTATTTTCATATCTGTCAATAACCAATTTTCATTTGTTTCTATTATGTTGCCGGTTACCATTGGTGAAGGTAATTCATTGAAATCGGGACGGTTTCTTTAACTTTGTACGTAACACACGAACACCACAACGCACCGATCTGCAGCACGTTTTCTTGCAATTATTTTTCCATAACTTCAGCGACTAAAATGGTTTCTTCCTTTTCCACTGTTATATCTGTGTGCTTTTGTCTGTCACCATTAATGCAATCAGTTATTGTGCATGGCGGTCACGTTTCAGCCCGCACCGGGCTCCTCAACGACGTCGACTCAGACTTCTACGTGCAGCCGAGCCCCGAGCGGCCCCGCCCCCCGCCCGCGCCGCGCCCCCGGCCCGCGCTCAGCCTCGAGGACGAGCTGGACGCGCGCTTCGGCGAGAGCGCCGCCCCCGACGGGCCGCGCCGCGAGAACATGACCATGCCGCCGCGAGGCCTCTTCGACGACGTGTAGCGCGCCGCGGGCGGCTCTCGGCATACGGTTTCAACTCTCGTTGTATTATCGTCAAATTCAAGTCCTTCATTAGGTATACGCATGCATACACTTAACGAACGTCATATATATTGTTATAGTTCTCGTCCATCGGTTTAGACGATTTAAAAATGACTGGTGCTACAGCCTATATATATATTTCGACTGACTACAATATTCATTCTCAAAATTGTCGCAAAGATATTGGCCAGTTTAATGAACCATAATTATTTGTTGTGAACATTATGCCGTTTAGATTATATGCCGAGAGCCAACAGGAACATATAGTCAAATTAGCAACATTGAGCTTATGGTATTAAGTATATACTTTAATTGAATGTTTGTAAATAAGCTTGAATACTATTGAACGTGACTGCGTAAGGTATGCTGACGCCATATTTTATACATTTTTGCCTAAATATTCGTATTTAATGAACATAATGAATTGCCTTGATCGCCGGTAAGTCGTACTATTTTAGATTAGAAGTGTTAGAAATTTTTGTAACTGATAATTTAGATCCGTAATTAAACTTGAATTGAGGTCGAATCAATAAATTGTTTCACAAAATAATTCTATTTTAAGGTTGTAAAACGTATAAAACAATATTCCTATCAAATATTGTGTTGTTGATAAATTATGCTATATGATCAATAGTGTTTTCTTTTGGGAAATAAAAAAAATATACGATAGAAATCATCGCTTTCTTTATACTAATTTGTAAACAAACCTGTACTGTTTGCACAATTAAATATTTTATTATAAAATAGAAAAAAAAAGCAATTATTAGGCTTTAAGAAAAATGTTATTATTAGTAACGAGTAAAAAGATTATATAGTGGGTGATATTTGTTATGTACAAAGTTGTTTGTGTTCGCTTTAGGTCGCAAAGTTAAATATTTGTTTTAGCTTCGTCGATACATTTGTAGTATTGTGTAATTAGATAAGTAGCCACATGGGTGCGCACCCACTAGCGCTTCAGGAACGTGGATATGCCGCTGATGAGACTTCGCCATTGTTACGACATAAAAATAGTATGGGTATAAGCGGATTTATTCCTATGTCCGTCTGAGCAGCTATCGATATTTTGGCGGCCATAATAGAAACTACACCTACACCCACTTAAGATAATTTGGCGAAGACGGCTCCAATTAACACGTTGTTTGAGGTAACACTACTCGCGTGTTTCCAGCTGACATGCTAGGCGTGTTTCCCGCACGGGGCGTGTTAAGTACGACACGTGCGGGGGACGAGTTAAGCCCGTGACCATTAAAAACTAACTGACAACTTGAAACTTGTTTGCAGCCCTAATACAATTATAATTGGTGTTCATTCTAAGCAACTGTTGTATTCTTGTCATATTATTAAATTGTTTTAGTATAATTTATAAACTAATTTATTAAAGCTTGTATTTATTCTCTGTTATATTATGATATGTTATTATGTCATTCTTCTAATTTATTTTCGCGAATTTTATATCATTCGAATAATGGCAGAATACGAAGGAATATGTCAGGTCCATGCAGATATTTGGCAGTCGGTGCTTTCTGCCTCTTCCAGCGAGGACCTGGTATGATGGAATTATTATAATATTAATATCAATAGTACAAATAAGATCAACTTATATAAACTATACTTTAACAATGTCATTATATTCGACTTATCTCACTCACCTCACTATGGAAAGCAAATATGTAACTACCAGTTTAAATATACAGAGAGAGATAAAATTATACAGTAAATCTTACTTGTCTTGCAGTTTCAAACATTTAAAATCACCAGCATTGTATTGTTGAAAATAGGATGTGTTTAATTAAATCGATTAACATTTTATACTTCGATGTATACCAATACTTATTATGTACTTATACGTAAACGACAATGCTTTAGCAAATTAATTTTAATTTTCGTGTGTACTGTTGGTATTAATTTGACCTATACAGATTTGTTATTGTTATATTATTAGTTTCATTCCATAGATTTATTATGCAATAGCATTAAGTATTAATGTGATAAAATAGATATAAGATAGTAAATAAAATCGTTTTATTCGATCAATTGTTATTTAATTTAACTATATTTTATTTATATTTAATGGCTTTTGGAGAGCAAGAAACTGTTAATGACGATATAGATAATTTTTGCTTTATTTATAAATTATCCTAATTTGTGAAAATCATCTAGAAAGAGAATAAATACGATTGTAAGTATAGTTCTATTTCAATATCACAAGATTCAAAGGATTTAGAGAAAGAGTCATAGTTATAGGAAATAAACACACATCTTTACAGATATCAATTATACTTCACTACATATTATAGAGGTATTAAAATAAATATTGAGTTTTCACTTAAAATACACTTTAATGTTGTCTACTTTGGCCCTGAGTTCGTGCGACGCGTCCTTCGACAGGTCTTGAGCGTAGGTTTGGTAAATGTTCTTCAATTTATTAAGTTCTTCCGTCCGGTTGAGATCTGAAACAACATTCGTTGAATAGCGATCGCTGTGAGGCTTCAAATGTAGTGTTATAATGAATATAAAATAAAATTGAGACTCAAATGAAACATCTAAAATCATGTTTTATGTATAAACACAATACACAATACTTAACGGCTATTTTTGCCAGTCAACCTAGGTCGTGAATGTTACTGGTAAGCGATAGGAACTAAAAATTATATACATATAGAAATATGAAAAGTTGCTTACCTTTAAGTTGCTTTATCATAATTTCCATGATATGGAGAGCATCACGCCTGTTCCGTACTTGGTTGCTGTTTTCTGTAAAAAAAATAACGCAGCTCTACATCAGGAATATAACGTGCAGGTTCATTCATCCATATAATGAGTCGTATGATAATAAAAAAGATATTGTAAAGTCATAAGAACCAAACGTGATTGCCAAATATCAGCCGAATAGCTTCAGTGAATGACGTTAAATATTATGCATAATTCCAAGTGTAGTAGAACAAAAACTCCAAAAAGTAATTCACAACGTGTGACATATTAGCCCACCACTACAGTAATATAAGAAACGTAACTCTCTCTTTCTATCTACACTAACTTATATCTCTCTCAACTTCCGTTCGCCTCGCCCGATCACTATCCGTAGCACTCTCGTCTCGCTTTCACCGGCTTACTCCCCGAGTGTACGTAAAGTGTTACTTCAACAACGTGATCTCACTCAGCGTGTAGTCGATAACGCTGGCGACGTGCGCGGTGACGGCGGCGACGGCGGCGTCGCGCGCGGGCGCGGCCGCGTGCTCGGTGTCCATCGGCTCGCCGGCGCTGAGCGCGGCCAGGCGCCCCACCACGCGCGTCATGGCCGCCAGGATCGCCAGCTGCGTCGAGCGCGAGCTCGCCGGGTACGACTGCGCGCAGTGCTCGAAGAACTCGCCTTGGTACTTTTCTGGGTAGACAAGGAATTATAATCGTTTACTTTTACGTCAGTAATAAGGCAAAGCGTTAGGAAGACACCGGACCGCTTCTTTGTAGAGTGGGAGAAAATGTTTTATTGAATAAAAAGCCCAGATAATCCAGAGTGTATCTCAAGGCACCGCAGTATCTTTTGAAGGTAAAAAAAAAGTTTGAGCCCTTAGCTTAGGGCGCGTCCACTAGACAATCTAAACATGAATATTAATTGTAATTATGTTTTGGCTGTGCTGTCCGTACAATGTTCAATGGATTATAGACTGAAAGTACCATACCCTGTGTTTGCAGGTCGCGGGGCCAGGCGTTCCCGAGCAGGTCGTACGCGGCCTCCTTCAGCTGGGTGATCTCCTCCCGCCGCTGCCGGGCGCCCTCGTTGTCCTCCTCGTCGGAATCTTTACTCACTGACATCTCGTCCTACATCCAGATTGAAGTATTATTATTTGCAATTGTTCACTTTGAAAAAAATACTTAAATACCTGTATTATTGTAAGCTAATTTAAATGGTATTGAATTCGGTAATAAATGTTATACAATTAACATGTTTTCGTCGCGTATCGGTATAGCGGCCGTACAACGCGCGGTTACCTTGGAGAGGATGACCTTGACGATGTCGTAAACCTGGTGGAAGCGGTCGGTGCGCGCGGCGGGCAGCGCGCGCGCCGCCAGCGC
>DWQT01005266.1:0-10441 GCA_018244895.1 Myscelus amystis hages | reverse complement strand
AAAATCATATTGTGAATATTTATTTATTGATCAGTATTTAGTTTAATTTGTTTAAATATTTGATGGATTTTTGTCGGTAATAATATAATGATTTAATAAATCATTTGTCTTAAAACGGAAAAATGTTAAAATGTATTTATAATCTAATTACTGATCGCAAATGTAAAGAATAATGATCTTTGTAGCAGCATGCCGAAATTTGTTTTTAAAAAGTTTCCTGTATAACGTATGTTCTATAATGCGACAGAAGGGAGCGTCTGTTGTTTAACATTCAGAAGAGATCGAGACTGCAGCTAATGGAAGTGAGGCTTTAAGGCTGTTCGGCTGCAATACAGCCTCCTAATGTATAAAGGCACGACTACGTCACGACACAGATAGGGGGACCAGCGTTTGTGTTACTGCAGGCATGTTCCGTATTTATATCGTATTAAAACAATGTAAAAATATCGGACACTCGTTTGTATCCATTTTTTACCTGACAAGTGATATTTCGATTAAATTTCATTTTATACATACTTATAATAAAATAGAAATAAGGAAAAAATGCGAAGAATTTATTTTTGAAAATATGTTATATACATACGAGTATGTAATACGGACGTAATATATCTTTTGGAAATTTTCAAGGAAATAAGTAATGTATTAATTTAAAGATAACTTTTTTGAGCTAGCATTTTTTTTTACTTAATTATTACGTACTTCGATACAACAATTAATTAGATACTCGTATCTATAAAGATGAAATTTTCCCCATGCATTTCATCTCGTCAAAATTTTCTTTTATAACTAAAATCTTATCACACGTACACGGTTCGAACGAGTCGCTAAGCACCCCTGTTTCCCAATTCCCATTTCGGCCTGGCCACCCCGCACGGATGTGTGTGTAGAGTGCGGCCCGGCGCGATCAATACCCCTGTCTCGGCGCGGCCTGCACTGCGGCCTGACCTTGCACCGCGGGCCCCGGGACTGGCTTCACTGGCATACTATAACCACCGGAGTCTGTACACCACGGACAAAAAATCAGCCATCCTTACCAGTTAAGGAATTCTTAATTAACGAGCTTGACATATGCAAGCTCCTAGCCTATACGAATTTTAATTTTTTGTACCTACAGGAACATCTCTGTATCAACTCTTGTTCTGCAATGTTGCTCATACTAATTTTATTATATAAATCAATCAATCTATATGAATCAATAAATCAATTACGGTAATTATAAATCTATCAGTCAGATGACAATTAAAAATTGGTTATAATGTTACGTAATTTCTATATACACGGTTATAAATATTTATTGTTTCTAATAATTACTGCATGATAGACAATTGATGCGGTTGAAAAAGGTGACAGTTCTAAAAGTTTATTTTTATACAAAGAATTGGAGTTAACGTGAATAAATGTTCTATTATCGTGTTCATACTCGTATGTCGATCGAGCGGTATGAATACAATATCTCGTATACGTTTTGAGTCATTTTTAATCTGTGGTCGCGGATAATTGAGATATCCATGTTACGTACGCGCCCTTGTCGTGCGCAATTCGATACGTACGAGCCTTTAATTGTAACGAGGCCGTATGGATAATGTTTAAAGCGCACTCAACTTCATGTTACAAGGATAAGAAATACAATCGGGTGTTTTCGTAACGATATTCATCTGTACGACATTTTCCTTGTAGTGCAATGCACTGTACTTGTATAACCTTTGAATTCTATATTGGGAACGTTTAATTTATTTTTGCATCTAAATTCTCGGAAATATCTCCGTTTTTTCCTTATTAATCAATGACTGGGGAAAAGTCGAATGTGATTAACAAACTCAAAATGTCTAAAAATTCAATCGATTTTTAATGAAATTTTTATACATTAATGTCAGTTGTTTTCGCAATAGTCAATTAGGTATATTTTTTATTATTCCGTTTGATGTTTTGTTGTTTTAAGAATGTATGCCATCCGAAAATCCCAGAATGCAGCAAATGTTCTTAATGACGACGTATTGAAATTAAACAACAAAAGTAAAGAAAAACCACAGTACAAGATAAGCGGCAAGTTACGATACAAGGTCCAGCGTGTAAGTCGATACGTGCATCGAATATTATGTCAGCGGAATTTGCGTCGCCTCGCAAGGTAATAACGTCAATGCGTTTACGATATTAAATATGCAAGGCTTCTGTTATGATACCATGCAATAAAATTTTACACTCAAAGCTGAGATTATGTAAATACACGTTATTATATCTACATAAACGATATTGGAGAAAATGGCCTTTAACCTGATTGTGAAAGGAGACTTTTTCGATAAGCAGAAGAATAAAGTTTTAAATTATCGTATGTGAGATCGTTATCTAAGACTAAGATCTTATTATACGCATGTAGTAGGAATCTAGTTCCTTGGTTATTTATAATTATTTTTTTGTATCTTGACTGGACTGTAGAAATTAGAGAGAGCACACAAAGAGAGAGAAAGAGAGAGAGACAGAGCATACAAAACCGTTACATTTTTTATGCTGGCGCTTTCTTTTTCTATAGTTTAATGACGTTAAAGTTTAATTTGGGTATCATCACAACTCCTATCATCAAATTCCGAACTCTGACTGTCTGTACTGTTGTACATTCAGTTCAAAATTTGATGATCGGAGTACATGACGTAAGTTAAGGGGACATTCGCACGGGAAACAGTTCAAACTGCCACCAAACAGAGTTAAGCCCCAATCAAACTTCGCCCGATAGGTTCTGTTGGTGGCGGAAGTGAGCCGAATGGAGCATTTGTTTCCATGTAGTTCGATTATGTATGCTATCGGTACAAATCGTTACATGCACCTATCGTTTGTAATTAAGACACAAATTGAACTGGTGACGTAACCGCCATAGCGTCCTCACTGTTTGCTGTTAAGCGATACAATTAAGATTGGTTAAACAGACTTTATGACAAGAACAAGGTGAACTAGCTTAGCATACAGTGGAATAGGGAGAAAACAGTGACAAACAGCTTACGGATGTTTATGTATAGGCGATCACGGGGTTGACTATAGGAATAGGAGGGTTAACGTCAGTTATTTGAGCTAGTGTTTGTTGTTAAGACTTTTTCCCGACCCTTTTATACTACTAGCCCGGGTCTCCTCCGATAGAGGGTTTTAGGCCGTAATATACCACCCGGCCACGTGCGGATTGGCACACTTCACACACCTCAGAAACCAATATTTTACAATTATTTATTTCGGATTTTCGCTATTTCACTATATTTTTATGAAGTCTGAATTTAGAGATCTGCAGTGGAATTTACATTGAGTTGTATGTATATCGTTTATCGGTACTAGTCGCCGATGTGGAAAGCGCTTTAGGAGTACGCCGTACTGTGCAGTCGTACTGTACTGTACAGGCGTACTGTACAGTCAGAATGGAAAGAAATTAGCAAGTTAAATTGTTTTGTGGCAAACATCAGTTGTATGAATAATGATATCGCGATTGATTGTGATTGTTTCAGAACACCCCCAATTAATGCCAAAACACACGACTTATTTCATTGCGTGACGTGTGTTACATACACGTTAATTTTTTTTTATGTACAATCATCTTTATAATATTACAAAAGTGCCAATTACAATTGTGCCAGGTCGCACTAAACACGCAGAGGTTGTGGGTATTGCAAAATTTGGGGCGAGCGAATTTTTATTATTACAGTAACACGTGATATACATACCTACTGTAATGTAACATTGTAATGTAATGAAAATAAATTACAATTTTTTTTCCACCCTCTTTAGTATGTAGTTTATACTGCTGGACCTCATAGTAACAAGGATTACAATTATGTCTTTAACAAATTGTAATTTTTCAATGGTTCTGTACCCATCCCTATGGATACCTACTACATCCGAAACATTTTCTAGTTATGTTTCATGTATTATGATAATAGATTTGTACAATGAAGTTTACGTTCACCTGTATTCTTCATCGATTGTTATTGGTAATTGTATTATTGTAATAATTTTCCAGCACTGTTTAAAAATGAGAATTTATAATTCACCATTTCGTGCTACGGTTTTAGTCCGATAAGCAGGCGTGACAGCTTATCGCGCGTGTTAATATTAAATATGCATTCGAAGTTCGAGCGCGTTGTTTCTTAGACCTAGCGGCTTAATTTATACTTTAATAATATAAAGCTGAAAAGTTTGTTTGATTGTTTGGTTGATTGATTGTTTGAACGCGCTAATCTCAGGTCCGATTTGAAAAATTCTTTCAATTCTAGATAGCTCATTTATCGAGGAAGGCTATAGGCTATATAACATCACGCTAAGATGAATAGGAGAGGAGTAGCAATAAAAAACATTGCAATAAACGGCAAAATAGTTACTAAATACTAGCTTTTGCGCGCGGCTTTGCACGCGCTGCTATTCAGAATTTCATAATGGCAATAAGTAAAAATGTAGTATATGAATTTAGATATTCTAAGGATAGCAGGAAATTTCACGGTATAGGGGGAGAGGAATTGTTTTACTCCGAATTAAACGCGCGCGAAGCATATATGGCAAATTTATATGGCAAAGCAACATTTGCGGGGACAGCTAGTTAGTAATAATTGTCTTCAAAACAGTGAAGATATGGTAATTCCGTGTACGTTAAAAAAGCAACAAGGGCAGCTCAGACACGACGGAATTTGATTTTGGAATTCCGACTACTGACAGGCATAGATTAAAGACTGACCAATAGAGGAAAATGTTTAGTGTTTATTTCTAGGACAGGATAAAGTATCACTGTACGGAAGACAATAATAGGAAAATATTAAAGACAAAAATAAAATCACATGAAATATGATGTTACATAGATTTTTGTCTCCGTGGTAACACAGGACAAAAAATCTGATTGCACTGTAGTTTATTGATGTATTATCGATGTATTAAACTAATTTTGTTTGTTAATTCAGAGCGGATAAATGAACCGTGACATAGAATAACTGACAGTACAGAGTTGACAGGAAACGTCTAGAAAGTTACCATACGTTAGTTTATTGAATTGTGATTCCAGTATTTTAAATAGAACCTTTCACTGGGTGCTGAATGAACTAGCCGAACAGGAAATAATCAAGTGCGTAACTAATTATCGGTAGGGTCGAGTAGAAGCTGTTTCAATGACTTGTGCTCTGAAACAAACAACAATCTTGTCTATGGATCCTAATACACGCCTACTTCCCGTAGAAGAGGGCAGAGAGTAAGAATTTCCCCCAGATACCATCCTCACAAACTTTTTTACCTCTTTAACTCTCATCCTTCATGTCAGTTTATTAGAGGTACTATTGTCCTGGCATTCTACTAGAACTTGATCGAAAAACGCAACGCCTAGATTTACCTCTTCACCTATATTCGATACGATTTCCAATTTTTTTGGAACTCACTTTACAGCTCCATTGAATATCCGTACGCCTATCTCATAATCGTCTATCACATACTAGCAAAATAATCTGTTGGAAACCAAATAAGCATTTTTTTTTATTGCTACAACCAAACATATAGGCACGAGATTTTACTAAAATAACATACCGTTGGTTCGCACATTATAGCTAAATCTGATGGTATTTTATTATGTTGATGACTCGTGCGATATAAGAATGATGTCATCATTTATCCGTTAACATTTAAAATGTGATAAAAGTGTCGGTTTTTGAAGCGGAGAGCTAAAGAATGTCTCGATTATGCATTATGACGACTATGTTTGCGAAAAGTTTTACAGCTTTATTAATTTAATTCTAAAATTATGCATCACAATTTACAACTATCATCAATAACTCTTTTATCTTTCAACTTTTAAGCACAAGCCTTTTGTCAGATTGAGAAATGTTAAGGCCATTTACTACACTGTTCATATGCGGGTGGCCAATACTTACAGTGTAGTTTACTTAACAAATTACCGTAAATCGAAAGTTAAATTAACTGATATGCATGTAAATACATATATGCATATATAGATCGGATCAATCTATGTGTTAAATATTAAGGTGTAAAAATTTTAATTATTACGACTATTGTCTTGATAAAAATAATATAAACGTAGTTTGGATATTAAAATAAATTCAAATTTTTTTAAAGTTTTAAAAAATGTATTTTGGTAACTCGTGGTGCGTAGGTACGTTGACTTTGGCGAAAGTTTGAAAAAAGCTAAAGGAACAAAATCTCTCAACTCAACACAGTCGCCTTATAATGTAATTTTTTTTTCTACACGTAAATTCTGCGCTTTATCTGAACATATTTTGCAAATGTTTTCAAATACCATTCGAATAATTTAAAAGAATGTTATTCATTACAATTTACATATAATTGGTATAAAATGAATAGCAATATTGGTATGCGACAATATCAATTTCAAATATCAAACAATTGCTTCCAAACATTGCATCGTATCCGATACAAGCGATCGTATTGAATGCAAATGTAGGAGATAATAACCACTTGGTGCATTATTTAAATTAGGAACTAGCAGTCAATTAAAACAATATCGCATACTAATTGATTACATAATGTTTTTTAAAATAATTCAAACGCACGCAATGCTTATTAGAATTTGTTTTGACTATGTCCTTACCTGAATAAAATTAATTTATCTGTGGCGCAAATAAAAAAAATAACGAGATAGACAATCGATCGACAGTTCACAATCAACAGTTTGAAATTGGAAGAAATTTAAATCGTCGATGTAGGTGAGTATTTTGGCCAGCGTTGGTCAATGGTCTATCGGTTATTTATGTCCGCGTGGGTCCGGCGTGGGAAGACCGAGGGCTGAAATTTAAAACTACTTTTACTTCGTATTACTCAATGAAACGTCTTATCTGTTATGTATTGGCTACAGGTGGATTTATTACACGTACAAGATAAAAATTATTACCGATAATATATTATACTATTGTCGTTTTCAACCGTTATAGTTAAGCGCTTATTATTATGTTACGTGACAATTCTTTTTATTAAAACTTCGATAATGGCGTTATGCATATTTGATTACGTAAATTTGGTTTGTGACTAAAGAATAAAATATCATTGTTAATTTAAAATCCAAAATGATTGTCTGCGAAATGACAAACTTTAACCTCTACGTGTCATTGTGAATAATGTGAACATGCAACAAAGTATAGAAAATATAATATAAAAATACATTTCGGTCATAGATACACCGCGTCATACAGACCTCGGCAAGGTCCTTCGTGCTGTCACCGCTATCCGGATATCAATAAATATCAATCTTGGCGCACATTTATTGTGCCGGTAAAAAAACGTAACTTTTTGTCTCTGGTTAAATCAATGACAGCCGATAGCTCAAAAGTCAAGAATATGTCAAGTGTAAACCGTCTATTCTCTTACACTATTGCATATAGGGAAACAAAAAATGAAATAAAACTAATATTCGTCCATTTCCATATCGAAAAGTTTTACTATTACTTATTATAAAGTGTACAGTAGTTGTCATAGGTTTTAGAAACCGATATAAATGTCTGCTCGCTCTATAAACCGTAATTTAAGTCGATCGATACTGTGAATGGAATTTAATTGAAGGAAAAAGAAACGGCGGTTCCCGAGGGAAAGTAACATAAAAACGCCCAGTTACATCCAGCCCGCGTTCTTGTCACGTAACCTGCTAATGTAACAGTAACTCGAGTTATTATTTATAATCTGTGATGCAATCCTATTGACGGTTCACATATCTTTCCGGTTATGAACATCACTAATATTTATGTTTTTCTTTTTCATCGTACATCCTATTTAAAATACTTTACTGGCTGGTTTGAACGTGTTCTATTGCCAATTTCCAACAGAATACATGCCTAATATTGAATATTTTAATTGTATATCTATTTATACTTATATCCATGTTGGTACGGTAGCAAAAAAACGATTATAAGCATAAGTTTTTACTAGTTTAGTGCCTTTAAGAGTATTTAAAATAAGTGGTTCTGGGGAAACCTTTCACGGTAGCCTGATCTCAAACTAGGCAGAACGTGTCATGATGACCAGACAGACAAAACATACGTGCTAAAAACGTAAATATTTGCGCTAGGTGGAAATCAAACCCAGAACTCTCCTCTTAGCACTTCCAGCAGCAGATACCGCGACTACGGCACCTGCAGTTCAGTCGAAGTATCCGAATATTACTTTATTTATTGTTACCTTTTACCAAAATTCCTCAGTACGTATAAAAGGTTAAATTTAGAATGTTATTTTTTAATGTTAATGTTATTCAGTGCATGAATGTTTCAGCTTATCAACACAACCTTAAATCGAAGGTTACCTGTATTTGTATAATTTGAGCCGTCTGTTTGGAATCTGAAATGTATTTAAAACATGTTTAGGTCTGTTATACAACGGGCGTTACATTTCTTATGTACACGATGCGGGTTTGAATATGTTTTTGTAAACGTTTCGTGAAGATAAGGAGTTCACGTCTTTGTTTTTGGGCGCTACATATAAATTTGCGACTCGAACGAAACTAGTTTTACAGGTGCACACCGACGGAGTTTTTAAAATCGTGTTTCATTCATTCATTTCTCTCAGCGATAGATTAAAACGATTATTAACGTGTCAATAAACATTAAGTACGATTGGTTATGGTTGTACAACAGCGTTGTAACGTTGATCTAAATAATTACGTGTCCATAATAATTTTAAGATAGGTTACACTGGTTTCGCACCATCCGATCTCACAGCACAATACCACTGGCACACGCGTAACGGCAAAATTAAAACGGTACCCGTACACTTTAAAAAAAAACAAGCACGAACGAATCTTGTCTATGGTTTATTTTTTTCTGAATTGACACCTGTCAGGTCATTCGCCGCACGCGGCGAGCGGCTTTCGCGGGGGCCGGCCGAAGACTGGCCGCGATTGTTTACGGCCAGTCTCGCGTCAACTCGACAAAGAACCTTTCGGTGGAACAGGTTGTGCGGGCGCTTTGGTGGAGGTTTCGCGCGGTCGCTGAGAGACTTCGGGCCTTCGGCCTGATAACAATCTTGTATTACATTAATGTTTCTAGCCGTGTCTATATTTGTCTCAGCGTGTCAGAGACTATATTTCCGCCGGATTCGTTCCTCTTCAGCAGTTTTGGATGCTGAAATATTTTCGAATGTTCATCTAAGATAACTATAGTATTAGAGCCTCCTATAACTCTTCAGTTTTTCAAATCTTCCATGCGTAGACAACCTGATGATGCATGGTAACACGCCATAGACAATTGTATGTGATCTCAGATAAATAAAAGCGTTCTTAACATCCATCTCAGATACCTTCTTGAGGGCTAAGTGTTTTTTTTGAACTGTGTATTGGCAGAAGAAAAAAAGGTCGAGAGAGTTTCGCAAAGGCATCCTGCATTAGTTTTTACTACCGTAAATTGCGCTTATTAACCCTAAGACACGTGTATCAAATTTAATATCGTTTATATATCCTTATTACATTCAATTATCTTACAACGTACGCATTGTGTTAGTACTTTATTATGGTAATTATAGTATGCGATTGATGACGCATTAAATCTTAGTCTATGGTAACCAGTGGTGGAAGAAGCGACGCGGACAGTACATCGGACATTCCGAACTAAATCGCTAGCTGGAGAAAGTAAACTCTACCAATGTAAGTGCTCCATCGGCTTTCGACAAGGGATTTTGTGACTTGCCCACATCCATATAAGGTTGAGAATCGAATGGGAAGTGTGAAGTGTAACCACGCTCGGCGGTATAGGTGAGTGGCATCTGTGAAATTGTAAGGCTACACGCTACAATCGTGCGTGTTATTGTATTGCGTACATTAGACTTTACGTTGCCGTTTTAGTAATATGTTCGAGGGTAAACTACGCAACGCATCTGTTACAGTTGCTGTGGGACTTTCGGAGACACTTTTTCGAAATTACTCTTTTTTTGGCGCGTCAGGGAAAAGTGATGAGAGTCAATTTTTGACCGTCTACAAAAAGGAGGAGGTACTCAATTCGTCTGTATTTTTTTTCGTGCCGCGCGTACGCCGTACGAAAAACCGGCACCATGAAATTAGTTAGTCAAGATCAGTTTTTTTAATTACGTACAAGTAATTCTTTGTATGTTTAATTAATATTTATTTAACTATATAATGCGTTGCAAAATTTTTAGAACGTTCTTTATCTTGTTCTTGTTACGCCACATAAGTATGGCTTCTTATGTGCGTACATAAATACACACACACGGTTTTTTTTCTATATTAATTCCAAAAGACTCCGTTTTACATTTGTTTGTCTTTGGAGAGCTAGCGGGCGGGTAAAAGACATCAACGAGTTTAGATGTGAAATTGTAAAAAATGTAAGTAACTATTTCTTCCACCATTTTAATTTGTATTAACAATCATACGTAATATCTGTATGTGAAGGTGGTAGAACCCTCTGTGGCTCGACTCCGGCGGCACCACCGCCACACCTATTTCTGCCTTATAACAGCAGTG
>DWQT01005265.1:0-10441 GCA_018244895.1 Myscelus amystis hages | reverse complement strand
TATACTCGATGTTGAAAAGTGCCTACTTAGACATATATAAAATAGCGCAGCAAAGTATTTTACCTGCATTTTCGAAATGATATCGGTTTCGGCCGGAGCTCTTCTGATATCCGAGTGCTCCATACAGACAATCCAAATGTAACAATTCCTTCAAGATCAAAAGTGAACGATGGACTGGTGCTTAGAACTATTTCGTCTGGATGGTGTATGTATACCTCGGAAGTAAATAAAACAACATAAAGACAAGTCGTTTGTTTATATGGGTGTATTGCTTTTACTTAGTATAGGTATTATTTTGTCTATAGGTATTCAGAAAAGAAACGAATTCAATAAGTACACATTACACAATCGCACAGTCAATTTAGGTATTCTTTGTTGAATAGTACTAACTTAGTTGTGCTGCAAAAGCAGGTTCTGTATTGTATTCTGTAAATTTTACGCACCTTATAATGTATTGCATAATTCGTAAGTTGTGCCAAGAAATCTCCCTCGTATATAGTCAGCTCAACATTCGTTTTGGTATATTTGGGTTTTTTGCCCGACCATTTCCTGCAAAAATTAAAACTTTAAACATTACAGAAGCATGAATTTACATTTGTTTTATTTATTCTATTTGGTCACTAAATATACATCTGATAATTTAGTTAACGGTGTCATATAAAGGAATGTAGTCATTGAAGGTTTTTTTGCCTATTCAATGAAGAGTATATAAACTAGGTCAACTTATCGTCACTTCCCTCACATGGGATTGTCGTAAACCGCAACATTAGAATTAACAACATGGCACATCCCAACTTCTGTCATGGCTGTTTCAAGTGCGATAGTCCAATTAGTGTTGGTGGTTAGACAATTTTTCGGGAACTTTCTAAAAATTTCTGCTGCCAATCTTGAATAGTTTTGAGGAGGCATAAGCTGATAAAGAAAAAGGATCATGCCGTTACTTTATAAAACAGTACCTAATCGGGTATTTATTGTATTCGGTCGCCAGTGGGTAGATGCTCTAGGAGCCTAAGTACCTTTAAATAACTAGTTGTCACTAACACTTAACTTAAATTGTTGCTCTGCGTCTAATTGGCAGATAAAACATGTACGTACCACGTGTTTCATAATAATGAAGGTGGTTATCGAAGTGATAATAAGCTTGCTGAGAAATAGCGCATGCTCACCATAGAAATATTGTCAGGTATGTCCAAATATATAATATTTAAATTATCCATCCCACCGGAGACTATGCTCCAGAAAAAGGTATCCGTTTTAAGTCCAGTCCTTTGAAAACTTTCGCTGCAATGATTGATATGAATTTAAATTATGTATTTTACTTCTAACTTTTCTGTTAGTAGGTATAGCAGGGATTCCTTTACATTCTTAATATGTATTCTTATAAGTACAACATAAACATACTTTACTAGAGAATTATATAAATTCACGTCCGTTTTATGAAGTGGACAAAGTGTTATAGCTGGATATGAAATGTTCCAATCGAAATAATTCATTTCTATGCTCATCACAGTTGGCGATTCCTGCAAAAGACGTGACATAAACTATGAAATAAACTGAAATAAACTTCCTGAAATAAACTATGAAGCTCTTGGTAGTAGATATTTGTTACTAATTTACTTACGATAAATCTGGTGTACTGCGCCGTTAACAGAATAAACATAAATACGATACACCCCATGAAACTGATCAGCCAAAATATCCTGTAAACAAATGTGTAGCATTTTTGTTGCAATTAATTCTTTTCTCTTTCGGTTGATTTCTAATTTTTTCATATCTGTATTGTACATAATTCAGTATATATCATTATTTAGACATAATGATCTGGGAAGTTATAAGCAGAATTGATACAAATAAACTTATTAACGACAGTGTAAAGTTCTAATGTATTAGCAATAATAAGATATTTGAGAAATAAATACGGGAAGAGGTTAGGTTGACGTTTGTTGACATCGTGTACGAGAATAAAGTCGCTGTCGTGCGGCACATACTAAAATATGTAATTGCCGCGAGAGACACGACCGTGTCTCCGGATAGTTAAAAAAAATATTCATGTTTTCAAACCTTTCAATGAGACGTATACGTGGATTAAAAAAATATGGCAAGCCGTGAGTTGTGCAATTTAACAATTCTTGTCGGATGTACTCGGATACGATATTCCGTTTAGTCTTTGTCTTTCCATTGGAATTTATTTTATTGCATCTCTTACTTGCTTTTCGTCCCAATTTATTTAAAATATTTGTTCTGGATATCAACATTTCACCGGTGACATGTGCCCGAAACGGTGCGCCAGTTACAAGCTCACAAACTATAGTAAGTTATAGAACAATCCGTTACAATAATGTTGTATTGCACCTGATTACGCTAAAATCGGACGTCTGACATGAATGGAGAAGCTGTACTTGCACCTTTTTTTACTAATACAATTTTTTTTATGGATTTTCAATTGTAAGTAAATAAATAATTTATCGTAAAAAGGAAATTTTCATTGCAACCATTTTTTAAAATCATTAATGTAATAATCACAGATTAGATAATAAATGTGTGTTAACTGTATCTTTGGGCCTTTTCTCTGTCACGTTTGGTCTTCGCCCGCGACCATGTAGCGCGTACTATTGCACTTAGAGACTTCGCAACTTCGCAAGTCCCATGCGTGCCTCACATATGACCAGAGAAAAATCTATGAAACGATAAGATGCGTGTGCCACAAATGCAGACAAGAACAGCATTTTGGCATAAACCCGCGTTATAGAAAAAACACTCTTAAGAGTGTTGATTAATCATAGGTACCTCCTTATTACCTAAATAGTAATAAATGTCGTCATGGATGGCCTTTTTATATTTCTTTTTAACTACTCCTAGAAGGTAAATGTATCTTTGTCCCCATAAAGTATCATAATGGAATATCAATACATTCAGTTCAATGCCGTAATGATTTCTCTGTTCCTTTAGAAAACGTTATTATTGATGAATATTAGATACGTGGATCTATTAGCTACTAATAGCTATGCTTTACTGTAGCTATCTACTATTATAGGTACAGTAATTGTAACTACATTAATAAATATTTCAGTAAGCTGTAGATATCTATGTCATTTGCTTGTGAACTACATAATACATTAAAATAACCTTGCATCTATCATCTTCGTACAGCTATTGAATATAATTGTTATGCGCATAAGTTTCGAACATTCAATGGTTATTTAAAAGTATCCAATAAATGAGGTGAGTACCTACGAATTCCAATCTTAGTTTTTAAAACGAAAGTTATGATATATAAAATAAAATAAAAATAAAATATCATCGTCAAACATATCTCAGCTCTCTGGAAACTAACTTGTCCCCAGAACGGAATTATACACATGTGTTAGAAGTAATTTAAATTTAATCTAATCATCAAAATAATTGCAATTAAATCCGTTTTAATTTCGTTGTTCAAAGAACTGGAACTAAAATACTGCTATTTCTATTTTTGTAAAACATTGTGATATACCTAATATGTAGAGATGACGCATTTGCGTAGCTAACGGCTACGTTTTAGCGTAGCAGCCATTATTCCAGTGTAAAGGCATATTTGGAAATCTTGCGATAGCTACAGGTTATTTATATTATCGTATGACTAAATAAAGTCAGAAGTGGTTGACAGAAAAGGTCACTTGCGGTAGTGGTAAATTGCAAATGCTAAATGACATGACATGGGTGATTATGTCATTTTCGGCTAACTTGTAAGCTGCAACATTTCAACAATAGTAAAATGTGCTATCTGTAAAATAATAGATATAATAAATAATTAAGACTTTTTTAAATGCTCTCATAGTCTTATTAATACTGGGCCACAAGAACCACGTATTGGAATCCAACGTGGGAATGTGATTTACCGGGGGAACGATTTGTTTGTTACGCATAAACCCGCGAGACTCGTTGCAAACAAACGCGAACTTTATCGGAACGCCCGTGTTGTAGTCAAGAATGCCCTAATCGGCCATTTGCTAGCGTTAAGCCCCTATTTATTATTGTAACTAGTAGAGCACTATCGTTTTCGGGGCGAGGCGGAGATCGTTCCGTGTTTCTTACTGCCCATTTGTCTGTACCCTCTTACTTATTCAACGTGGAAGCTGTCTAAGATAACAGTTTTATTTCCAATATTATTGGTAAATGTTTACAGATTGTTTCCTGCTTAGTCCAGTGCACGATGCCAACGAGTCATATTTAAAATATACCTACCTGTTTAAAACCTGATACTATTATAATGAATTATACATGTAATAATGAATATAATGATACATTAATGAACCTAATAATGATTTATCTAGGACTTATGTAGTAGTCACTCTATAGGCACTAAATACCGGTTTACGTTTTTATCCCGTCCATCTTTGTAAATTTCGATTTTAGAGAACCGAAAACCGGTAGGTATTTGTAACTCTTTTTATCGAATGCCTATTTTATACAAAAAACCCTTGGGTTGCCTTCATCAAACTAAGAGTAGGAACGGGCCATTTACGTCTATCGAAAATTTCAAGTCGACTGAATAAGTATTGTACCTACTTTTAGTAGACAGGTCAGTGGTTTATCGTAGAAGTAAAACCCAAGTTTGACTTAAAATTCGTCTAGAGTAGTGTAAGCCGACTGATTCAGTTTCCTCCTTCAATTTTGTTTTTTGCGGTTTGTGCAGGCAGTGTGTTGGTTAAGTCACAAACTATGGGTTAGGTATATACATGAACTCTTTTCATTTTGATTATATACATGGACATACTAACATACTAATTAAGTTGAAGTTGATATTGTAACTACTCGTTGATGCGATTGTGGCTGTCTGTCTATTTGTCTGTACGACAATCAATACATTTCGAAGCAAATGAAGCGAAGTTGTCTGTAGGAAGTACTACGTAAGTTGATTAATATATATTTAATGTTTTACTAAAGATATAATACGTTTGTTCATCCAAAAAACTAGATGCACATGATTGCGCTGTTGATCCAGCGGTCATAAGTAATTTTATTACAATTACTTATTCTATCAACGTTAATTAAGGAATAAGAGATGAGAGTTATGAGGAAATTCCAGAGACGCTTTATCACGCATGTAAATTTCCTAAGACCTTTTAACTTTAACTAAGACTAGACAATCGTGCCTCATATATTGCTATGTTAACAACATAAATATGTATATATTTAAATAAGTTAATTCTGCGTGCTAATGGAAATTTGACTTTAGCGCATTAAAGGATGTAACAAATTTGACGGTTAATTTGATTTCTATTTATACAAATAATTTATATTATTACGAGTCCAACAAAAGTCCAATTGTCTACCAAACAACTTGCTCAGTTCATTGGCGCGCGTGGCGGGAGAAGTTTTAATAAGAGAGCTGGCGGGAACTCCAGTTCAACTTGCACAACAATTTTGTTCTTATAACTTTGGTCACTGTCTGAGTCTAATTCGCTTTTACCATAAGGCACACTCGCTTTTTAAAGGTGATCAACTTCAATTGTATACAAAAATTGATAAGATCTCTAAAATTGATTGATCTGATTAATTTTAATTCGGACATTTTGGAATTTTTGTAAATTTACCACAGAATAGTCTTAACCAGTGCCCGATAAGAGACTAATAATTCTCGTAGAATGTAGAAATAGAACAAATAACCTGGTACATTTATTGTTCATTAGCGGTGAAAAAATGAAAAATAATTGGGCTTGGCAATGGTCCAAATGGTGACTATTGGCACTTGTATAACATAATTCATAGATTCACACATTTAAACAACAAACATTTACGATTTAATTGATAACTGTTTTTCGTAGCCTGATAGTGTCACAGAAAACGATTTGAAAAATAATAAAAAAAAACCAGTAGTTAACCGGATTGTGTTTCCGAAATCTTTATTTGTCTTAGTTTTTTCAACCTTTGTTCTGTGTCTGCGTGTATTTTTTTTAAACATAAATTTGTAATTAGAAATGTGTGTAATATAAAGTTTATAAGCTATCTGGTTACCAGGTCGCCGGCCCTACTTAGTTAGGGTATAGGTAGATGGCCGTACGGGAATTTCCTGAAGTTAATAAAATTTACAATTTGTAAAGAAGTTTATGTGTTTAAAATAAAGAGGAGCACGCTTGTGATATAAATATAACCACACAAACATTACGTAATCCGAACAAAGCCGCCACAAGTTTTCTTAGATAGACGATCTGCAGGTAAAAGCTTTGAGCGTCCATTTTTCCATCGCATAATTTCTTTTGCAGTGAAAACATTTTTATCAAGAATCATCCCTTTGGAATGCAACCATTCTTTTAAGTTTATTTCATAAAATATATATGAAAACACTAGTTTTAAAAATAAATTATATTATATATTTGATAGTCATCACTAGTTAACATTGTGGAAGTAATTCGGCTCGGTAATGGCACAAGTTTACGAAAGTTTCTTTGTACGTGTAAGTGTTGCTTTTACGGCGCTTAGCGATAAGTGCTATTTAGTACTTGTTTCAGTCTTTTTGTACTGCAATGCTTTGCGTTGTTTTACTCGTTATTTTGGACTATGTGTTCTGTGTTAACAGCTCCGATAGCATTGTTCACTGCTATTATGGTTCAAGTTAAAAAAAATTAGCATTGCACGATTAAAAAATCCGGGGTGTAAATACATTTTTAAATTTAACTCGCTCACTGATGTTACTAACTGTCGTACAGATTAAAAAAAGTACAAAACTGATTATTTTTAGACTTCACATAACAGCTAAGCTAGTTAAGTTGCCAAATGGATAGTTTTATTAGTATTCAAAAAATAAAAAGTGTTTCTTCTTATGTGAAGAGAGTAGCATTTCGCCTATAGGCATCTGTAATTAACCTCTAATTGTATTGTTAGAAGCATTACTTCAATTAGCACTTGTTTGTTTAAGTGTAGTCAGTATCCACCCTATTAGAGGTCATGGTTGTAATAACATCTGCTTCACTATAGCAGTAGGAGTGGTGGGGCCATCTTCCCGGGCAAACCATACCCGTGCAAGTTCTACCACCTCCCAAAATAGTTAATGAAACACAAGAATATCATGTTTGATAATACTCATCTTTATATCCGATCTTGTAAAATTTAAAAATGACAAAACGCAACTATATAAAGTAATATAAAATTAATAGTGGCATATATGAGAGAATGCTCGCGAAAGTCGAAAAAGTTCTATTCATCTAGTTCAGTTTTTAATTTTTTATTATCTGATATATTTTGTATGTAGTAGTAGTATAATTAAATTCAATACCATATCGTACTATATCACAGTCCTTAAGTAATGGTACTTGCCCTTTGACGAGTATGAACCGAAATTAATTGAAATCTTGTGAAAATTGTGAAATCGATTTATGTGCCGTGCTTAAATATTCCTAACACAATAATATGTGCGTGTGTATTTTGTTTCACGGTAGATTTAAAGAAACACATTAGACATTTTTAAATAAACGTTAATATTTTCCTTGCGTTTCCATTTCCAGTGGAGCGGAGCTTTGCGCCCTAATGCCTTAATTGGATAATGCTGAGTACACATTCACGTGCGATTGTTGTTTGCGGTCCTTGTGCAAATGGATTTAAAATACTCTCGCCCTATTGTTTTCGTGGTTTCGGGGGTAAAAACGTTGAGGTTAACCCTAAAATACAAAGTTATATTTTATAATACACTTTTCGAGGCCCATGTTAATAAATTTGGGCTTTTATATTTTCTTTCTCTTTTATTTTTTAATGTCCGAAACAGCCGAAAGCTATAATAAGACAATGTTCGACAGTCTGTTACTTGCGAGACAAAAGGCAAAACAAGGGCGAAGTTTATTGAACATTCTCATTATGACCGCGTCTTTGTAGTCAAGATTTTCTGTTTTCTAGCGTTAACTGTTTGTTGTTTTAGTGTTAGTTCAGCCATGTAAAAGTGTCTAGTATTCATGTACTAGGAACCAAGTGGCAGGAGTACATGCTATACTATTAAAGATTAATATTACTAATGTACTACTAATGTTAACATCCTACCTTACTAACCGAATTCACTCTAACAGTACCATTCCTAGCAATATGCGACCTTAGTAACAGATTTTCATGGGCGGCGGCGGCCACATTGTTCACATAAAAAAAGGAAAAATAATAATTCTAATAAACCAAATGTTCGGGTGACATTCTCAAAATCTGCAAGTTTGTGTGATAGAGTTGCTTTAAAATTAAAAACAAATATAATTTAATTTGCACGGCAGTCCACGCAAATTTAGAATGCACCTATGAATGTGGAATGGGTCTATTGAATTCCGATTGTAATTCAAATTCGTTGTAAGATAAATATGTAATATATGTACCTACTTAATGAAGGCTTCATTCGCTTTCATTTTCATAGTTTTCATTCGTCGGGTTTCGGTGGCCTTTAGGCTACGGTAAGTCGGTACAAAAAACAAGCAAAAGAATTCTAATTGGGTTACCCTGCTACAGCACAGTAACGCAAAAATTTAAACTCACTTTCTTGGAATTGTTCTGTAGTTATAACAACATTGTTTCCTGGTATAGGTGTTGAAGCATACTTGTTTATATATTTGTGGAGTTAACTAAAAACTCCGAACACGTTTTAGGTAGTAAGGCAGAGAGCGGTAAGATCATTACTTCGCGTCGAAGTTTCTCGTCGTTCGCCGCGACCCGCCAGCTCAATCTCCGGTCGCGTCCCAGCTCACGTTTATCACTATCTACAAAGCTATTTCAAGTGGAACGGATTTGTAACCAAATGCTTGTAGACGAGGTAGAAGACCGTTCCAGTAATGTATGCAATGAAGATCCATAGATTTATACCTATACCTATACAAACGCTTCATTATTAAGAAAAGAAAAAAAAATCATTTTGAAATAAATCCGTCACTTATCGTTCAAGACAAGGCGTGTAGCTGCTATTTATAATCTGCGTGCTTTTTCTTATTTATTTTACTAAGATTATTTTAACTTGTGATTATCGTGTATTTAAAGTTTGAATATATATGATTACATAGTTAGATGAAATTATTCAGATTGCAGTATTAGGAACTAAATTTTGGGAAGTGAATAAATTTTGTAAAGTACTACATGGGTAGGTAGGTGCTTACATATTCAGGAAACTATGTACATTCGTGGGAAAATGCAATAACTGCAGATATAAATCTGAAAAGTCTTTGTCTTTAAAATATATTATGTGATATTTCTTTAGTGCTACGTAATATTTTTTCAGTCAGATTTTGATAGTATTTAAGTAGAGCCGAAATACATTTTAAATTGAATAATCTGTAAATCAGGTTATTATTACCTACGGGGCAAAATATTACCGCGTAGGTACCTTTTACAATTATTATGGTAGTTGAATGGAATAGCTTGTTTCATACAAAACGTAACAGATTAAGTTAGAAGTGTATCCCCAGTTCAAATTAGAATTCAGCAGGAATTGTCTGCTCTGGTTTCATCAGTTTGTCTATTAAATTTGCGGTGTGCGCACTAAATATTTGGCGCAAGTTGTTCGAATAGAGCTGCTTTGAACGTGTTACATATTGGACATTTTCTCTATTTTAGGTTTATACGCTATATAGGTAAATGTATATATTCTATATTCTGTGTTATAATAAAAGGTTAGACATGGAGCCGAGAAATTTCGTTTCGTTCTACCGCATATATTGATGTATAAAGCTAGCGGAAGCAATACTTTGTAGCATTGATTTTCAACATTTGATATATAATAAATATTTTATAGATAATAAATAAAATTAATGTAAATTGTGAAAATAATAAAAATCGGAAATTAATTTGTAAACCTATTTGTTAATATTTAGTGGTTTAATCCAAATCAAGTAGGTGGAACGGTTATGGTTAAGGACGGGCTTAATTTCTGTGCTACGAGAAGTCCTCTGTTTTGAAAATAATTAAAATGCTTTATATTTTGATAAAGCAATTATGCTGATCTTTCGTGTAGATTTAAATTAAGACATTGATTGCATTAGTTACACAGTCTGTGAATATAACGATATTAGTGAGAAGTTTCTGTAATTGTCATCTAAGTCTAGATTTGTTGATTAATCTTTAGTGTATATATAATTCTCACAACATTATTGTAAAATTCATGATTTTCTTAATCTTTGTTGGAATTTATTTTCAAGAAAATATTACTGGTACAAAAATAAAATAGGCATAAAATAGGTACAGCGATATTAATGTTATAAGATCAAATGAAAAATTATTTAAAATGCGGAGTGGTATTTTATTAGGATCCAAATTATAAATGTGCTTTATAAATAGATAAACAACTTTCTTCTTTGTTGTATTCTATTAATCGCAAAGGCTGTTCTTTTACTGACTGATTGCAGACTGTTGATCTGATAGACCATCTATAGTGTTTTTTTTTTTTTCCTAATTGACGTTTTGCTGTTGACCTTAGTGGCCTCTACAGCTTCACCCGGGCTTTTGTGGC
>DWQT01005264.1:0-10441 GCA_018244895.1 Myscelus amystis hages | reverse complement strand
CATATGAATATTGAATTGAAAGTATTGGTAAATATTGTTCGCAGCGCTTTAAGTTCAAGGCGTCCAGCGATGCGCCTGAGAATCTCGCACCGATACCGGTCCCACTGCGACGGACAAAACGAAATTAACACTTGCGAAACGAACACCGCACTTCTGTAGCAACCGACGCACTTGTGACAACCGATATCGAGATAATACGAGGACGGTGTTGCCTCACGCGAAACCATCCGCTGCATCTACAGTGTGCACATATCACCCAACTACCCATCGAGTTATTTTTCATTTAAAACGAGTCAATTCTCACAAAAAGATCACAAAATAAAAAGCTCATTTCAAGTCGGAATTCTTCGTAATTGCTTGTATGTAGTTTATTTAGGTACTATTTTAATGAAATGTTTAGATATATAATTGGACTTATGGTGTAGACCACTTTTTAAATACACCACGTAAATAAAGAAACAAAACTTAGAACACAATAGCGCTCTCTTGCATCTTCTCACAGATAGTCACAATAAAAGCTAAATGTTTTTTTCTTACTCTGAAGATGAATAGGCTTGTAATATGGCCAGAACAACAAAAGACTGGAGCCAACTGGAGATAATGGAACAATGTTTAATCTCAATTTCGTATCAACCCGTTCTTTCTAACAAAATGTTTATAACAATTGATTCGCAATATTATTGCGATTACGATTTTTTGACTAGGTTTAGGTAGAAAAAAATCTATACTTGTGAAATCCGCACAAGGTATATATATTAAACTACTATAATAAATTAATAAATTTATCTGTGTTTGATCAAGAAAGTTTAATCTTCTTTAAGGTAGCGGTTTTAAAAGACAAAACGCTTATTTCAATAATTCTGCGACGAAATACAGATGACTTTCTTTGATATGCATTTTTTCCAATATTATTGTTCACATTAGGGCACTTCTTAAATTAAATACAGTTTAATGTACAACGTGGTTACTCCATATAATCTGCATCATCATTATCTCTGCATCATTAAAAGGAGCCGAAACATTAAAATGTCAGCTTCATGAGCATAATTTTGTATATTTATTTTGACTTGATACATAAAGTTTTGGAATCGTTTTAATATAATAGAGGCTCCTTTCAGTTATACGAAAATATACTCTTTAATATTCATTTCTGTTCGCGCCATTTTGTATGAGTCAAAAGGAACTTGTACGCAAAAAGAAATTAGTGGTTTATTTGATGCCACTGCTATATAAAAAATAATCTCTTTCTAAGACATACAAACGTTAAGTATTATAACAGGTTTGAACATTCTGTTTAGATAATAGAGACTACGTCGTCTTTAGGTATATGTAAATCCTTTGCCTGATTACAAATATCGAGTCGATAATTAAATGTACTTGTTTTGAATACATGTACAAGAGATTAGATCAATTTTTCAATCCACAGTAACAGAATTCAATTCAACATTGACCCCGAACATTGGATCATTTAAATCAATCAATCAATGAAATGAATCAACGCCCATCCATTCTGTTTCGCGCGCTTTCACTCAACAGCTGACCTTGCACCCGCCATGTTTGATTGAAGTAATTAACGCCGCCATTCTAAACTTAGCCGGAGTGGAAAAAGCCTTGGGAACTTTCATTCGACTTGAAAATTACTTACCTTTTTTCTGTTTCTGCGTTAGGAAAAAAATTGCATGATTTTTTTTTTCACCTAAAAATTTGTTCAATTTTGAATTTAAAAAATGACTCAGCCCACCATTCATTATCTACCATATTTCGAACAGTGGAAAAAATTCAATTAGTAATGATATTTTAATTTGCACAAATATTTTGTAGATTAAATGGACTCTTGCTGCTTTTAAGAGATAGTTAAAATATAATAAGTTAAAATTGCCAATAACAATAAAAGCGCTTCGTGAATTAAATTATTTTACATAGAATCAATAAATTCGGATACATGCACTGTAACCCTGCTAAGTTAAATTAAATTATTGTATGCTATACTCTACAAATCCATCGTACAGAAAGGTCAATCACAAGTTTATTGGTTTCAATCTTGTAGCGTTGAAATGTTTGAATTATTTACTTTGCATTGCGTGGATGCTCACGATTCTCACGTCATCTACATATGTACATACAGACATACTCCCGGTTAAGATTACGCGTAGTGACTAGTGAGGTGGACTGTATACGAGATTACCGCTTTTAACGGTTTTAATTACGATTTCCGGAGTTTTTACTTAAGTGTAGAAAATAAACATTTAAAATTAATAATTAAAAATAATTTCATAATAATGGACTGCTAGCTTACTTAGGGCTGTATAAATTGTTAACGTATTCTCATTTTTAAGTAAATTAAATTAACCGTAAATAAAACTAATAATAACTAATCTCACGAACGCGCTATGTAGAGTATTTAAAACGAAATTTTTACATTCTCACTTAATCACCTGCCTGTTGCCATACCGCGTGTCTATAAACGAAAACTTATGAATAACAGATGTGTTTTACAGATTTTAAATTAGGTCTGAGATGTGTTCGGAGCGTCAGCGGGGTCAAGATTAGTGAAAGCAATGTTACCACTGAACTTTTACACCTTTATACCTATATTATATTCCATTGATATGTGAAAGCCGTGAAGCGTGCTATATTTAATGCTAAGCAGCGGCTGTGGGGCTGACTGCCAACCTTCACTAGTTGGAGAAAGACTTAAAAAAAACCATATCCGAGCACTTACTTATATCTACGTCTTTACTTAATCTTGAACCAACTAGAATCACAGACTCTACTTAAGGATAATGGAGATAATTTCAGACACATGTCAATAATAATAATAATAAAAATATTAACAGCCAGACGCAGAATAGTTGTACTCATGGCACTAATGTTTTGCGTTTGTCCTGGGTGGGAATCGAATTGACTACCGCAGGTTTAGCAGTCAGGGTGTGAAACCACTAGATCCAAATGCCAATATTTTTAGACAACTTAAACATTGTCATGATCACAATGTAAACTAAATTTACATAATGTTAATAGAAAGGTTGATAAATAATATTCTTACATAATAACTATCCAAATATATTTTGATGTACATAATGTAATAATTGGACACAAAACAAACATCAAACATTACATTTTAGATTGTAATTGAATTCACAGTTACCGGTTTAGCAACCAGGTTCACTAACCACAACACTGGCAGACCATAGCTTTGATGAACATTAATTAAGAGGTAAAAGAATAATATACTCATTTATTATATTAATAAACAGCTTAAATATTATATAAATTTGCCACGCTTTCTTTATACTAATTATTAGAAAACCAGTTAGAATATAATTATTTTTTATATAACTGGCAAAATATACATCACGTCAGGCACCTAACAGGGCAGGCAAACAACACGCACCTCTAAATATCTTTATTCTGACAGACCTGATGTGCTTCGTCTACATAATTGACTGGCCTCATAATCTTTGGTTACAGACCATCACTGCTAATCCAAAATTCGATTACCAGTACAAAAATATCAATGTGATAAGCAAATTTATTTGTTCTTGTTCTTGATGTAATAAAAATATCCATAAAAGTATTATATAGCATGATTTTTTCATCTGTGTTTCAGCTGCCCGGTTACTCTGACAGATGGTTGTTTGCGTAATTATCTCGATTATTAAAAAAAAAGTTTGAACTAATACTCGCGTAACCAAGGTGACGGTGGTGCGAGTATATCCGGTGTTTTATTCGAACTTCGAACGAATGATCCAATCCTGGTCGCGATCACGAATGTCGTGAAACATTACGGATTTGTCAGCGTGAGAACACTAAGTTAGCCATACAGCAATTGCTTAGAAATTTAATATTATTATTATGTTGTCTTAATGTTAATATTTAACGTATCATTACCCGATATCGACGGGGGAGTCAAGTCTCCGAAACCAGCGTGATGGTTGTGGAAGCACGGCAGGACACAGATATTTGGCACTCGCTGCGCCCTGCCTATCCCGTTACGGAACTGGCGTGATGGTTATGTATGTATGTATTAACCGATATGATTCGGAATGTTAATGTCTGACTGTAAGCAAGTGGTAGGTAAATGTTTGGAAATAAATAAAATATTTTGCTTAAAGAAATATTTACGTAACGTATTCTCAATCACCACATCCGTCACGCTCCCGTGTAAATTGCTTAAATTTGGCGTTAAATGTGTTTTGACGTGCGTTATCCGAAAATAGTATAAAGTTAGTTGGGACATTTAAAAATCTTGGACTATGCCGAAAACACCGTTAGTGCACAATACAAAAAACTTATTAACACAAGAAGAATTACGAACGCACACACACATAAGGAATTTTATATAATATATACATAGGACCCCCCCGCAGTGCAACCACCATTAGCGTCGCCCCGCAATCAATTACACAGGCATTTCACAATATATAGCAAAAAGCAATAAGCAATTAACTTTTCTCGGTGAAATTCCTGTTAGAGGTTCATTTATGTTGATAATGTTGTCAGTTCATATAACTAGTTTGCATAACTTAGCCTCATGTTACGTAAATATAAGAAAAACGTTCACAATATTGACAAGCATAGGTCTAACTTATTCACTCTTAACAATATTAATTACCGCGCTAACTTGAATTCTTATCAAAAAACGTGAAGTGTCAAAAAAATTAAAATATGATAGTTTGTATAATCTGTGTAAAAACAAAAACATAGACTTGTACTTAAAATATCATGAAATTGATAATGTACATAAACCAGAAAATGATTCCAACATATCTTTTTAAGCTACAGCAGATGGCACTAAAATTTTCTTAATAGAAGTAAATCTTCATTCAATGTCTAAGACCATACCATATAATTAAATTAAAAAAACGAATACAATAATAATTACGAAACATTTAATAGGCAGGTACACGTATCCGAATTAGACAATGAGTGCGTTCAAAAATTGAGTGAAAGTTTTAATTCAGCCATTCATTGTTGCCAAGAAAGTCAGTTGTTTCTATGAATTGATATTACTCCAAGATATATATTTCACGCTTTTTAATATTCACATATATTTATAATTAACCTGAATGCATCTTAAAATGCACCTGAATAATAACGATCACACACATGTATCATAGACGGTGATTACGTAAAATAGCGCAATAACATTTGCGTGTCTGCCTTCACTCATTGTTGCTACGGATGTCTGCACCCATCTGTCTGCCTCGATCTTCCGAATAGCTGCACGCTATCACCTACAGTTTCAAAGCTACATTCGTAAAAGAACACTTGAAGTATGCAAATCTATACGTTAATAACAACAATGTTATTCAATGTAACTGGCGCACTATACTTTTTTATATCACGCTACATTATGAATTATCTGTGGAGAAAGTTTAGGCGGGAAAGTGACAAAAATAAAAGACGCCATTAACAGGCTTAAGTACCGTTATTTCGCGATATAGCGACAATTTTCGGTTGTTTCTAAAAAATAGTCACGCATAAGCAAATATAGAAAATTCCATTACATAACTTTCCACCTTCATTTAGAATGTGCTCACTAACTGCTTTCCTGTGTGAAATTAATGACAAAGGAAATTTTATTACGCTAAGACGGAGCTGTATAATAATTATTTTAAGTTAAACAAATATAACCATTTCATTTTACGTAATATGACAACTTCGTGATATACAATTGTCTTTTCGTTTCATGTTTTATTGTTTTGGATTTCTGAGAAAGAACCCAATGTATAATACAATATCATACACGTACCCAAAGATCTAACACTTTCATCTACAGGCAGACTCTAAATATGTCTAAATTATTACAAACTAAATCTCATATGAGTATTATAAAATAGTAAAACCATAAATTAATAAAAAACGTTGTCACTTTCATTTTCAGAACTAAATCCTGCCCGGCACGTTTAAATTTAGAAAGCGTATTATTTCGTTCTAAAATATTAAGATGCTTTAAAATCCTTCTTTTTATTCTGAATCCCGCAATGGCAGACTACATAATTTGATATAATCTGCATTATTTGTTTATTTATGAAACCTTGGACGGTAACAAGTCTGGCAAGGGCATTCACTCAAAATTGCAAATCAAGATTTATTTCATAACACTTTTGACACTGGCCAATATATCAACCAACAAATCAGAAGAAACTTTTATTTTATGTATGTTAATCAGCCGTGAAGTTGTCTCAAGTGATATAATATTTACGATTTTATAATTTTACGTAAAAAGAAAAATTTGTATCCCTTTTTAAGAATATAGCGTATAGGAGAGCGAAATTTAGCAAAATTACAGTTTATATGCATGCAGACAGAATGCGGGAAAGCAAGAATGTATTTAAAACACTATATAGCATATATGAAAATCAATAATTTAAATAAATTAAACGTGCATTGTTTACATTCGTATTGTCAATGCCAAACTAAGAATACAAGGAAACAATTGCGTTATTGCTTTTGAAATATGGCTTAGTCAAGCTGAACCTGATTTTTCTATAATCAAATTCAAATCAATTATTCAAATTTCGACCACTGAGAATAATTATTCTGCGCGTAAGAATTTTCTCTATCATCGTGCCACGATTTCAAGTTACATAGCTTATTAATTTTCAGTATATATAAAATAATATATATTATCTATGTTTATATGTGTTATATATTGAGAATAAGTATTTTATTTTCATTCACTTCCTGTACATTGAAGGCCGGCTTCTTATCACACTTCGAACTATTTAGTCCGGTGCTTAATATGTAGGTATTCTAAGAACCTTTACAAATCCCAACAGCTGTATAGGCGGAGGTGTAGTGTGGGTTAAATTGCTATAGTTAGTACTGGGTCTGGGACTAAAGGTGAGAGCACTTGACTGGTAAATACATCATATATATACATGTATGTTTATGAATATGACCACACCGAAGACCAGTAGCTGGGGGTTTCCGCAGCAAAGCTGAATATGTTTCTGTTTCGACACACTTACATAAATATATTATTTCTCCTAATTTTTTTTTTATTACTTTTTATTTTTTTATAATACATATACTGTACATGAAATATATTGTATTTTTAACAACAAATTCAATCAAAATAGACACGGTAGGAGTTTCGGTTGTCAGTCCATGAAACATTCGCATTGTCTGTTTTGTCATTTCAAATGTGAACCATTGTTTAATCTGCCGTCAGTAATTACCTAAGTAGAAATTGTCGGTGCATACAAGAGAGGTTCGCGTTACATCGGCGCACGCGCAAAGGTTAACGCCGGCTGCAATAGAAAGGGACCCAAGGTTGGCGCGGCCGCGGGACACTAACGTATTAGATTGCACGCGAGTGCACGGTGGCCGGCGGTTTTGTTGCCTGAAAAATTCCCGACCGGTTCGCTACGGTTCGTTCTAGATTATTCTCGAATGCACGCGACGGGAATACCTTGACAAATGCATACTATTCCGGTAGCTTTCATTTGTATTTTATCGCCAAATTCTATTTTATGTTCGTTTAAGATTTTCACTAAAATAAGACACGCTATATTATACATTAATATGCACTGATGTGCCTAATTAGTGTGTAATTGATTTGGGAAAAAAATGTTTAAATTGGACTTAAAGGTTTAAGACGCAGCCATTACAGCTAAATACCGGAAACAACACCAGAGGTCTCCTTCGGACCTTAAACATACTCGTAGCGAAACTGGTTGTATGATTCACGGCTAACTATATATGGCATATCACGTACTGGTGAAGATACAATTATTAAGCGAACATTCGTAGAAAAAAATTCAACTTTTTTTAGAAATGACAATGTTAACTATTACAAACAGCTTACATTTTATATCGTGTGTATGTGGTTGTGTATATTTATATGTGATTCACACTATCAAAATTGTAAGTAAAAAGTGAACTATGTAAGTAATAAGAGATTTCAACGTTGAAGAAATATTAAAAGCAACCTTCATAAACATGAATGTTCCAAATTTAAATCAATATATATTTTTTTCTTATCCTAATTCCAAATAGACTACCATATAGTTTTAATCGCGAATGGAAAGTGATGATATGGGAATCGAATTGTAAACGCAATTTACATTTTAATGCTGCTAAAAAAATATGAAAAATACAATTAAAAAGAAAGTACCCGAAATCTATTCACATAGAAGTTTTACAAAAAATAAATTTCGTTTCGTTATCTAAAATACAACTGGAGCTAACGCGCTTGGTATTATGAAAAAGTATTGCAATTTTCTTAAAAATATTAATATAATATGTCCAAATTTTAACACCGTGGACATCGACGTATGTATGTAATGTAGTATGTTTATATTTTTTCAATAACGTTATAATAAATGCTATAATAAACTCGTAAACTTTTCAATACCCGTCTCAAACGGGCTTTATGGTGCAGGAAAACGTAAAAAAACATATCCAATATTGAGGTAGCTATAAAAAGCAATGTCCAAAAGTCATCGGTCGCGCAGTTACTGGTATCCCTTTATATGCACATCGCAATGTTCAAGCTCATTCCGATACATGTCACTGGCAACATTTTATGTGTTTCCACATTCTTAATACAATTTCCATCAACTAATATGTCTGTGTAGGAAATGACAATCTTTTTTTAACATAAAAGCAACGGTGTCTAAACGAAAAGCATTTTTTGACGGATTTTTTTGTTTATTGACCGCCATGTTTTGGTGATACTTTTGTTGAGACTGTTATTAAAAGTTTTTAATTGTTAACACTGTTAATAAAAGTATATAAAATTATGATTTAAGTCGTAAGACATCAATATCCAACGTCCGTATCCGTGCTCATCCAACTTTTGCCAAAAAAGAATAAAAAAATTTAAAAAAGTAATAAATCACTGCAATAATTACAGTACACAAAAGAAACATCATTGCGTATCTGCTGAACTTGAAAATGTTCTTGTAAATTATTGCGCACAACATAATTATGTAGATTTACTTATCTGTTGCATTGAGCAATCCTCGCCACGATCGCACTTAGCAACTTTCCGTCGGTACTTACCTGAAAAAAACACACACAAAATTAAAATAACTGACACAATTACACCTGCAACACAATCATTGTATTGTGGTTTAAGAATCAGGTCACTCATGGCTTCTTAGAGGCCGTCCGTGTTTGGACGGCCTTTAAAAAGACATCTTTCCTTTCTCACCAATAACTAATCTACATGTGTCTCATCAACACCTGAACCATTAAATAAATAGGTATATTAATGTAATCATACTTTATAATTCTCAACAGAACAATATTAATACTTTAAAAATGCCTGTTTTTTTCCTTAGAAAGCCGCCTGCGTAAATATCATTTCCAACAAGAATGTACTATTTAATAAGGATGTCCCATTTCCAACAAATATTAATTGTTCAATAATGAGCGATGAAAAACTTAAATCCTGTGTCTGATGTCTTTATGCGTATAAAACAAGCGCTTCAAAGACTACTGCGTCATATGTAGTAATGAAACAAACAAACCTCTGCCTAAAACTTTATTTGTCCTCCCCTTCAAAATACATTCTAGCACACAGATTGCAATTTTAACAAAAGGTGACAAAAGCGGGGTGGTTGCGTAACATTTTCTCTGGGGTGTGACTATGTGGCAGATGTCAAAGTTACTCACTGATCCAATTTCACAAGCGACGTTCCAAGCGAGGAACGCCGTGGGAAAACTGCAGTGGTCTACCTCAGCTAATTGTTTCTACGTAGACAAAGTGACAAAATATGATTCATATATCTCCTGGCAACGAGGTAACGTTACTATATTTTTTTGTTTCTTTTTTATTGCGTTTTTAAATATTATTTTGATTGGATTGGATGGAATAAAGGTATTCTTTCTTTCTTTCTGATTTGTACATATTAAAAAGACAAAAAAGGATCAAAATTATTTTCTCCAGACCACAAAAATATGGATTTTGAGCGGGTATACACAAAACACAAATATTACGTTGATTTTTTTAAGAAAACCTGAAAATACTAAAACCGTCAAAATGGTTGTTAATCCCGAAGCTCTCGTTTAAAGCGATGTTATTAACATTCAATGAACAATTCAATGGTTACTAAGCACTTATATAAGCGAGCCGGGCGCCGCAGAACCGGTCTGAAGGGCGCTATGTAGAGCAATTCGTGCTCGTTAGATAATGCAGACTTATCGACGAAATGCTATGAGCAGATACCATAACGTTTGTATCATGTAAACCTGTATTTTACGAGTATATTATGAAACAATGTTACCCGCTCTGTGCGAGTGGGGTTAGTAGACTTCATACTCCATAAAAAAACTGAAATCTAGTGTGCTAGCTTTCTTATACAACCTTCCATATTTTTGAAATGTATTTGGCACTCGGTGCTTTCTGCCTACCCCGTTAGGGACCTGGCGTGATGGTTATGTATGTATGTATGTATTTTTGAAGTATGATGTATGAAGTTTGAAT
>DWQT01005263.1:0-10442 GCA_018244895.1 Myscelus amystis hages | reverse complement strand
TATAAGTGTAAAAAGTACAGACATTAATGTCTGACACTTATGTCACAATTTCTGTCGTAGTCTGAACGTACCATTAAGGCCATAATCTGTTCCGCTGTTGCTTGAAGAATAGCAAACTCCAGGCGCTTTAGAAAACTTCATTGAAAATTCTAAGATGCGTAGGTAGTGATTTCTTTCACTTTTACGCTACGAGTTGTTTATTCCTTTACCTTTATTATCCTTTTTAATATACCAATAAAACTTAAATATGGTCCCTTGTAAATCTCTCGTAGGCGTATTATAGTACGATTGTATGTAATGAAGTATACATAATATAGATTGTGATGTATTTTTTATACCTTTACAATGTTAAAATCCCGTTTGGATATAAAGTACGTGCCACGTCCGACATCTAAGCCCCAATAAAAAGGTCGTAAGGCGACGTAAAAGTAATACAATGTACACGCATCTTAATGCCCTTTCACGTAATGTCTGGATACTTTATTTGTACTGTGAAGAAAACTATTTCACGACAAAAGAATCTTTTTTCAAAGCTTTATAAACAGGTATCGGTAGAAATGCTTAATGCACCTACCTATCTTTATTTGATATAAGTCTAATAATAAGTATGTAGAAGCTTATGTGGAATATTCGATAATCGCTTTTATTAGTCGTCTGGTGACTAATACAAAATTTTTAGACTAACTATTTCAGATTTGAATACTATTTGCGTGACAAATTGCTACTTGTTTCTCTTTCATAATTTATTACAGAAATTATGTTTTTTTTTCTTGTGATCAAAAACAATTTATTAGTAATCAATATTTTACAATATTTTTATCAAATGAACAGAAATGTTCAAACTGTACTATTTTACATAGCCGACGTGTATAAATAACAAAATAAAACAATAAAATCAGTTTTAACATAAGTGAAACGAGATCTAATTTAGATTTATCTTATTACGGGGAAACGAGCACTGTCTGGCGGCGTGTAATTTCGATGGTCCCGAAACAAACCGTTGCCATGACAACGTGCAATAAAACCTAGATCCCCAGTAAATTACATGTCGAATACCAGTAGGATTACTTTCGCATAAACGTAGCGCTGGTGACAATAAAGCGAATAAAAATAGCGTTAGAATTGTAAAGAATTGCTTAAAACCCTTTAAAACAGTTAAAGCATTAATCACGAGTTTCTAACAAAAGTCTGCCTTGTAACATTTCATGAAAATCCTCATTAACATGTCAACACACGAATGTCGGTTCAGCCATATTCATTGTTCACAACTAGGTATATGTATTTACTAGGTTTTGCCTTTTAGCTTTAGCTTTGCGAGATAAGCGCGTTCAAACAATCAAACAAACTCTTCAGCTTTATATATTAGTATAGATATAGATTTCTGTACATATGCGGTGAGCGTTAAAAACTTAGATTTCTTTTTCTAATGTGGCCTCCCACACACTGTATTTGTAAGCGACATTTTCGGCTCAAATTTTTTTTTTAATTGACTATTATTATATAACATAAAATTAATTTGTTTTGTAAAAATAATAAGTAATGTTCTATTAAAATAACAACTATCCACTTAGCCGCCATATGGCGAGCACTGACAATAGGCGCGCAAGGTTATCAGAATTGCTGGCGCGGTTCCAAATAATTTTCGCGTCACTTGAATAATCGTAGAAGTACTTCAATTGGTCAAATTAGAACAAGTAACTACAAGCAATTATTAAATTTTGTAAGTTAAAAGTTATCGATAACACGTCTTTACTTAGATATGTAGGTATAATATACCTATGTACTTCATAATTTGTCTGGTTAGCATAACACAGATTTGGCATAAGATAGCCGTGTGTGAAACTGTCTTAAAATCTTGTTATTATTATAAATTACAACAGTTTTACAAAAAATGGCCTTAATAAAAAGTAAAAGCTTAAGATCAGTGCATTATGCGCATATCCACAAGCATCGCATTACGAATTACAAACTTCGTACATTAGATAACGGACACTATAACAACTTGAAATGCAAATTCATTTTAAGCCACTAGTTGAACAAGAAACGAGAAACAGTTAGCGAGGTGGTCACTCTTTTAAGAATGTACCGGGTAGACATAACCTATGTACGCCATTACACATTTTAATTTAGCCTCGGAACGTCAGGCATAAACTCAAGTTTGAACAGAAGTACAGTGATGTATCAGGACATTGTATGTACATACGCGTAGAATTAAAAACAAAATGTATAAACTCTCACACTATACAACTTTAGAATCCCTTCAGACGGTTCGCCAATTGGAAACTATGTACATTTTCTAAAAAAAATTGATAACAATAATAATATTAATATTAACTATTTCTCTGTCTGACCACTTATGAAAACGGCCACAGGATTACTTGAACGAGGACATTCTTGTAGACTTTATTCCGTGTTATTTTAAACTTGTTACATAAACCAATAACCAGCGGGACTGGTTAATTTCCTGTCATATATTTCTAGTGAGAGTTGCTTGAAAATAGCATAAAACAGCCGTTAACATGTTGATTTTGTTATAAAATTAACAAAATACACGCCGTTTTACCAGGGAATATCTATTGTCTGCTATGATTGTTTATGTAAGTTAGTTTATAATAAAACATATAAAAATGTATAGTTATTTAGCTTGGCGATTCCTCCGCTTTTAGTTCTGGTGGTTTTTTAAATTGATTTTGAATAATAGTAGCAACGAAATCTCAATAAAATGATGTGTTTAGTCGTATTACACATAAGCAAATTCGGTCAAAGTATTAAAACAGAGAAACCAAGTACAGTCATTTAGATAATCTTTTCTTAGCATGCTGTGTAATACTTACCCTAGAAGTAACACGAGTAGCGTAAGTAGCACTAGCTAATTGCTCCATGCAGCTTTTACATACTCGTAATTTCAAAGGTGTGAGTAGTAATGTGGAAGGCGTTCTACCTTAATCCCTAATCCCCTGGGATGCTCTCCCGCGCCGGTGACAGATCTCAGTGTGAAGTCCAGTCTCGTGCGGACTAATGCGGGTGGATTTGCCCGAATGATTCACACGATTATACGAAATAAACCGCACCACTTCACCCCAACCACTTTTTACCAAAGTAATCCTTTTAGGGAACAAGTTCACGACATTAACCGACATATCTGTGATGTTATTTTGTTTTGCTCCCATACATTACCAACAAGTTATTGCCTTTTTGTGTTATTCTTCGGTTTGTTAACGTAAGATACACTTTTTTACACGTACCAGCTGAGATTGTTTACATACTTTAGTAATTTGTTGTTCTTAATGGATGTGTCGACTATTATTTGCATGGACTATTTTGCCAAACTGTTATTTCAAAACGATTTTCCATTTGGTTAACCTAAAATTCAATACAGCGCTAAAATTTCTTCTCACCACTGATGAAAGCCAGTTCAGTGGTGAGTGAAGCTAAGCCAAGGTTGTGAGTTCGATTCCGATAAAAAAAACAATACTTGTGCGATGAGCATGAATATTTTTATGCGTTAATGTAAAATTATATATGTGCGGAATTATTTAAAAATATATAACGTTTATGAGTTGTACAGTTATAATGAAATTAGTTCTGCCTGGTTTTGGTTGAACGCTAATACGGTCAAAAAAATATTAATTGCTGTGGTATTATAAATTATGAAATCAGAATTTGCGATTAATATTTTTTGACACCAGAATTTTCGTTGCCGCGTGAAGAAGCATCGTTTTAATATGCCGACCAACATAGCACATTATGTATTATTAATCAAGCCCCTTTCTCATCGAAACGAACGTTTCTGAATCTGCAGCGAGATTAAAAATTAAAAGCTTATAACTAGTGCTTTTTAATTTCAAATATAGTCAAAACTGGCTACGTCAGTAGTACTGGTACTATTCACGGATTAATTACAAAACATAATAGGCTCATTTGATGAAAACGTGATGTATAGAATATTAAAAATGGACTGTTTACTGCGATAGATTTTAAAAGTATCAACTTTATATTTTTTTATAACAAATATTTATTTTGACTGTTGTCGGAGTATCATACATTTTGTACCCTCAGCGTGTCACGATATATCGATGTTTTCGTATTAAAATCCAGATTTGTCGAATTGCATCACGATATGTGTTGAGGTGAGTCATTAGGGGGAGATGAAAATTTTCCCATATAAAATGTATGGCGGTAGTAATTTGCTCGATAATACAATTAAGATCAATGCAAATTAAGTACGTTTCGTTTCTTTTTGACTGCGTTTCGTGGTCGAATTTTTACCAACGGTCGACCCTACTGTACATACTTCAGTACCTTAAAATACCGCATTCCTTGGCTGTACGCAGGAGAAAAGGATCTTTCGTGTTTTTTTAATAAAACCCGGATATCCTCGTAACGTGGTTTTATTGCAACTGTTAAGGAAGGTGAAACAATGTTGCCACACATACGAAATCACGTTCCATTACACGTTTTAAATAACGATAAACCGGATACACGTAAAGAGAAACTCGACATGGCAAATGTCAAATTAAACTGGCAACACTACACAAACAAACAAAAAAAGTAATAATTAAAGCAATGAAACTGATCGGTAGCAAATAAATACATTGGTTTAATAAATTTCTTGCAACATAATTAATTAATACGATACGTACAACGATAAATGTTAATGTGAATTAAATCAGGGTACGACATTAACATACTCATACATCAGGCATAATAAATTGTACCCGCAATTACTCAAGAATTAAATGAAACGGACCCTTCGTTACCAAAACGACAAATGAATATTTATTGAATAAACAAAGGTTCGGGCACATTGTAGTGATTTTAACGCGAGGAGCGATTCGCAGTAACGTAGAGGTGAAAAATTTTCATTTAAAGTTTATCATCATAATGATAACGTAATAATTATTAATGATCTATACATAAATGTCAGTAAAATTAGCAAAATTTGTCGCATTCCGTATTATACAGCCTGAGCACGAGTTACCTGGTAGAGGATTTATCCATTTTGTATATAATTATTACTGTTAGTACACACATTACCAGTGTAATATTTCAACTCTTAATATATGTACGCATAAATACTATTAACTTTTATATAACAGTTCAATTTTAGCACTCGGCTACTTAACTTACCCCTAGCTGGAGTGATGATGTGTTAATAATACATAACATTAATGATTGATTTATTTTAAACAGAGTTTGACATACATAAATCTAACTTATCCTAGCAGTTTATCCCAGTGCCTTTTTCACAAGGCTCATACTGACTGCGTCTAGGAAACCCGACCACGACAAAGTTTTAATTGTATTTATCATTGGTACAATATTCACGACGCTTTGACACCGGTGCGGGAAGAAAAAGGGTCGTGAGCTAATTTTTCCATTTAAGTTTCTGTAAGTGTAATAAAAACACATACATCGCATTATTCCGTTTATTACCTAGTTCCATGAATGGGAGTAAAATACATTTAAAAGAGGTGGTAAATAATTATAAAATAGTACTTTTTTAAATAGCTGAGAAACACTCAGCACAGATTAATTATGTTACTGCTTTAGTGTATCGCAGCATTTTCAATGTACTTAGTATAAATATGGAATTGTTACAAAAATATGTTATACAAAGAAAAATATCTGCTAACTTTATTTTTCACTAAGGGCTTACAAAGCCTTTTTCATCTCAATAGCATTTGCCCGGAAACGGCACTTACGTAAGATATCAGAACCAAACAATGTTACTTAATATAAGAAAACTCTCTTTTGTCGTGTAACTCTCGTCGGAAACATAAAACACGAAACACCAGTATGACAATAAGCCACAAATTCTGAATAGGCAATTCATCACGACATTTTCTAAGTAAATGTATTGTTTTGTGTATTCCCCACAGTCTTAGTTTATTCTCATTACTGTCAGCCTGATAATCAGCTGAGAGATTCATAAACCGGTACTGAGTATAATATATTTTTTGGAAATATACTGTTAATTTAGATTCATTGTCGTAAATTTTTGTTTTCTACCACGGTCAAATGGGATACTAGCTTATAGTGTAGTCAAGTCACCGAATCCAGTGTGTTAATATGAAGAGAGTAATAATTATAATAAGGTTGCTTATTTAAAACAAAAGTTTAAAAATCGGAAAAAATATTTTAATAAGTTGATATAATTGTATACAGTATTTTTACATTTTTATTACACTGCGCAAACACAGATGATGTACATAAAAAAACAGTTATCAAGTGAAGTTGATTCCGTTTCGAACATACTAACTCATTTCACTTACGAAACAGTGGAAATATAAACCACGAATAAGACTGTTGTGACGTTACATGCAATGTCTAGTAAGTCCAAGTAACTGAAGGCATTCGCAGACCGGAATTCAAAATATTCTTGTGCATTAAGAGAACGTTTGTTATGGAAACATACTGCAATAAAAATGTGCTTAACGTTTTAAGATACAACGACAATAATACTATAATAACACAATCATTCTAAAGACTTTTCACATGACACTGAAAACGGTCATTACAATCTATTTTATTTTATAAGTCTCTCTTTATAGGGCAGTAAATATCTTGATAGATCGTTATTAGGAATATTGAAACAAAATATGCAACAAGTTGAAATCCTTTTTTAATTAATGCCCACACAAGGGCATTCACAATGGATTAAGGGCGTGTTTATTTTGTTTCTATTTATCGCTGAATATAACAGATGAAGCAACTTAAATTGTGGGTAGGATGGACTTAAAACGTACTGGCATTATCCAGTCAACCCAAGGTGAAATATACAAACTTTGCAACCACTATCCTTAATCAATTCTACTTTTCCAAGGTGATGATCAGAAATTACTGAATAATGGTAACAATCAAATCGCTGTACAAGCGGAAATTGTCTCCATTCAACGTCATTGCGTTCTGTAAGTTTCAAAAACGAGGACACGAGTCGCTCAAGTTACTTTAATTGCTCGTAAATTGCGTCATCTGGACAGGCTCTTACTCTAAAGGTGAGTGTACACAGTCACTTTCCATAATATACACATTTCCTTACTACAATAATGTGTTTTGAAGTAAAATTGCAACATGTCGCAAGCAATGGACGCTGGAACGTTTGAGGAGACTTAAACATGCATTTTGCTTCCCTTAAGCACGAAAATGTAAATTGTGCACACGTATAGTACCCACGACGGTTCCTCGCAAATCGAGTGTGGAATAACATCATACAGTTTGCTTACTTACCTAATGCTTTCGTTGTCACAGAAAGACATCGTGGTACTTTAAGCCATATATAGCCATAAGCCATATATGGCCATAATTTATTAAAAGACATACCTCATGATTCACTAATGTTATACGCTTAAAAAGCGATTACTACCAGTAAAATATAAAAGTAAAATAAATTTTCCTTAGCTTTCATTTAACATTACATACTTATAATTTTAGGTTTGGTTCAAAATCACGTAGACATTAATTTAATGGCGTATTTTGTTCTAAAGTTTCAAAATAAGGAAACAGAATCAAAAACCGTGATTGAGAACGGGAAAGAAGACAAATTTATTTTACAGCTAAACGGAATGTCAGTCACATATTTTTAATTACTCTACGGTTGCAAAATAAACTGGTAAATTCAGAAAACATTATGTGTCTGTTCTCTTGACTGTCTTAAATATTTATTACAGATTTCTCAGTAATGTAAGGTTTTCTTTTATTCTCGTAAAGTTAACTAAACGACAAGAAATAATTATAACCTAAACCGAAAAATATAGATTTGAAAGTCAAATTCATAAATGATTACTTCTTAAAAGCTAGATGTTGGATACAACTAAGTCTTCTTCGGATAGTTGCATTTCTTCAAGCATACCATACAGATCCACGTCGGTTCTTCTGTGGTCGTCGCCATTGTGGTGGTAGTGGTGGTGGTGGTAGGTTTCTTTGGTGGTTTACAAAAGAAGTACGGGTCCGGAAACGTCGGGAAGTCTTCTATGATTTGTTCGTGTGATATAAATGGAGATTCCTCCCAGTAGATAGGCGACGGACCTACAATTTACGTTTCAATTTATTTTCTTAAACAGGTTTTTGTTAAAATTTTAATTATAACTAATAAAATGTCTGCTAGTTGAGTGGTCTTTTGGTCTAGTGTTTAGAAACTCTGGCTACTTATCCAGAAGTCGTGGGATTGTTTCCCAGCCAGCACATTTTCTTTTAATGAACACGTTTGTTTGTTCAGTGTCATTTAAAAATGTAATTTTACATTTAGATATCGATATTTTTATGAGCTGTCCTCTTACCGTAACACATGCATTTAAATGACTAATTTGGAACCGGATACCTGTGTGAAATTCATCAATCTTATTAATATTACATTTGATTAGTTCTTTCTTCTTTCCTATCGCATTTTTATAGCTTCAAATAGTAAACATTGCTTTTAATAAATTATCCGTAGCCTTAACACTCGGTATATTTCTATTTTGCATCCAAATGACATTAGCTCACCCACATCACGCCGTCTCCTCGGCGAGCAGTACAAAGGGCAGACTTTAATGCAGAATAATACTGGCTCCGGTTGCTCTGGAATTTAATTAACTTATTGTTAAAGTGGTACAATCTCGCAGCGCCGTATAATTTGAGCGTAGTCATTTTGTAACATATTTCAAGTCCAATTCAACCAAGTGAATTGTCTTTGTACCATTGGTCTATCTGTCTATTAATACAATTCATTTGTACGTTCATAGCAAGAAATCCTTTATTGAATGCAAATTGGCATTTGGACCAGATTATCGTAAGCACATTAGGCAACGCAAGTACGCTACGTCATAATGTTAGTTATGCAATGACTCTTTGAAAACAAATTGAGGTGGCATAACTCTTGTGAGGGTGCGAAATTAATGTCATGTAATACTCTCAGATTTGCTGTTAGCCTGTCCAATCATAACAGTCTGCAAATTCCTTGAAAGCCAGCCTAATGAAAAATGTTTTTTATTATTCCTAAATAACGCGTTACAATATGGGAACTATGAATATATTTGAAATAAAAATTTCTTCGACGACCAGAATAATACGATTATACAAGAAATACGATCGAGTGTATTCAATCAAATCTCTCTGTTTATTAAGACATCGAATGGACAGTAATACCACTTTATGTGGTATAAATACAACATTTGCACATTATTGTATGACATGACCGTAGTTCTGAAGTAAAATAAACTTTTATATGCAAATACCGACTCATTAATATACGTCAGATCACGACCGCACCATATGGATGTGAAATACAATCCATCAAACTGAATACCTCATCATATGTGACCTAGATTTTAACTTATTAGGTTTAATATGAAATGAAATCTAGGTTAGTACTTCATATTGTGTTATAGTGCACGTTATATGAAATATTTTCTACGCATCGAAACAGTTTTTTGTTTGTCAACGCAGTTAGAAGTCTTAAGGGCTTCGTTATGTTAAAAATATCGTAAACATACTCGTTGACATGTAAAAAAAATCTTGTTCGACCGTCATCCATTTGAAATAGAATGGCTACAATAAGTTTTATTAACACGTTTTCTGAGATAATGCAAGGTATGTTAGTACCTAACTAACTGTATTATAAATGAAAAGGGAATGAAAAAAATGCAATTCGAATGTAAATAAAATATTGAAATATAAACAATAAAACTGTTACTTTATATAATTGCCCGTGGTTGATAAATTTTACAGGCAACAAAGACAATATTCATTTTAACGATAAAGATTGACATTTTAAGGTATCTGTAGATAGCACAGATTGAAAACAGTTGCATCTACATTTACAATATTTATTCTATTTACGGTTTTTGAAAATCAAATCAAACACAAATATAGCTAATTATAATTATTTTTTTAGCGTACCTCCAAAAAGAAAAAATGCCTCGGCGAATGTATTGAATAAAACAATAAGATAAGCACAATAACTCAAATACATTTCTTCAAAAATGTTCGCACTAATCGCAGAAGTTTTCCCGCGCACACGCACCTTTCACTGCGGAATAGAAACAGCTTTTCTTCGATACATGCGGCGAACTTTATACGCATGTACGTGTAGCGTTATGCAATTACGTATCTCTATAGACAGTGTGTTATAAAATTACCACATAATAAAATGTATTTAATCCCTCTCACTATGAGAGGAGGCCCGGTCCAGTAGTGGACCATTAAAAAGGGTTGAAAAAAATGTCATATGTAACCAAATGACATATAAAAGTAAAAACAGCTGTGGGACAATATATTTACCTAACAAAACTGCAAGTATTCGTCTTTTTTATTTGTTTATACATATGTTATTGTTTTTATTTGTAGTGGAGAGTTTTTATTTTATGTAACTGATCAATCATTGACATATGCAAGTATATTTAGTGAATTGAAAAGGCTATCCTAAGTACATGTTTTAAAAATGAATTACGATTATTATCAAG
>DWQT01005262.1:0-10443 GCA_018244895.1 Myscelus amystis hages | reverse complement strand
AGTACGCTACACGGAAAAAAATCAGGCGGAAGTTGTCCGACACCCTAGTGTTGCCAATTAAAAGAAATAAAATTTTATTACAATTCCTTCACCAATTGAATCAATCGAAAGGAACTTCGTTCCATCCGGGTGTCCCTTGACAGCTCTCTTGTGTTTTTTTTTATATGAGGAAGGTATGAAAGGAACCACAGTGATAACCCAGTGTTTTGAAAGTCAGCCTTTCACTCTGTAGGGTCTTGGTTGGATCCTGGCACGCACCTCTGATTTACCACGTGCGTTTTGTAATTAGAATTTAAACATCACTCGCTATAACGGATAAGGAAAACATTGTGAGGAAACCGGCACAACTTACAGATGTTATAAGTTTGTATAATATTTTCTGAGGTGTGTGAAGTCTACCGATCCGTACTTGGCGACGTGGTGGACTACGGCTTAATCCCTCTCACTGTAAGAGGACATCCGGTCCGGCGGTGGTCCACTAAAAGGGTGAAAAAAAAATTATGAAAGGAACAGTGGCAGAATATTGTATTCGCAATCGATTACAGACAGGTCACGTCAGAATAGGATTATTAGTGTTACTTGTGTTGAGTGTTAGTTAGTATCGGTCCTATTCAAATGTAGCTCCTGAAATGCCTTGAAAGAACTCTTCAAAACCGGCAACACACTGACAACTTCTGTTTTGTTGCACGTGTCCGTAGGCAACGGTGACCTCATACCATTGGCAGGCTAATTTTATGAATCGAAAAATCAAAAAAAAAATCGAAGTAATACAATTCTCAATACTGTGAAAATTTCCTGCTATCTATGTAATATCTAAGTTTATATTCATACTACACTTTTACTACTTTATTGCCATTAAGAAATTCTGAGTTGCAACGCGTGCGAAGCCGCGGATAAAAGCTAATTATACATGTAAACCTCCCTCTTGAGTCACTCTAATTATAAAATCAAAATCCTTATCAAAGTCCGGTAGTTTTAAAGATCTACGCATACATAGCGACAGGAAGCGGAAGCGACTTTGTTTTATACTATGTGAAGATATTCGCCGAAGGTTTTCATGAACCAAACATGAACGTTCCAGACGCGCCACATTATCAACTACGACTTCCCGCTGTACACGTCGGACTACATCCACCGCAGCGGGCGCGTGGGCCGGCTGGGCGCGGCGCCCGGCGGCCGCGTCACCAGCCTGCTGGCCTGGCCGCGCGAGGTGGCGCTGCTGCAGCGCGTGGAGGAGGCCGTGCGCCGCGGCCGCCCGCTGCCCGCCGTCAACGCGAACATCAAGCGCCAGATCGTCGACAGACTCGCCAAGATAGCGCTCTCGTAAACATTCATAGCGAATACAACAATAGGGCTGTGTAAATAAATACTGTGTGTTGGTAGCGAATGAAAATTAAACGCCTATTTTACATATAACTAGCTGTACCCTGCGTTGCTACGCCATGAACTGAAATAAATTTGAAGGAAGAACAGTGGCGTCATCTGTCGTAAATTGTTCGTACCACCTCAGAAACCTCCCCGGGCCCGTGCACAACAACTTTGCTGAAGATCATCACATGATCAAATGCACAGTTTACGAGTCAATAAAGAACATACAGACAAGCATTCATTTTTCTATAATATAATTAGCAATGGTTTAGGACGTTCATTGCCAACGACGCGCGTGGCTAGTCGATGTGTTTCGCCAATATTTCCTGCACGCGCTCGTGTTTTCTACTGAAATTTAAAGACTAGACTCAATAAACGCTAATGTGAATGTAATGTAAAAATTTTTGTAATGTAAGAAAAAAAATGCATTATCTTGTAAGTATTGAAATAAATCTGTTATTATTATGTTTTTATTGATTGGGTCTATTAGCTCATCGCGGACAATGCGAGTTTGATTCCCACACAAGAGATGTTTGTGTGATAAGCAAGACTTTGTTTTTCCCACTGATCCATCATATAACAGACTGCCTGGCTAATGATAAAATGGAATTTGGTCCAAGATATTGTTAATAGTGTTATGTATTTATCAAAGGACGGTTATAATTTAATTTCTCATGTAGGGTAGGATGGCGATTCAAGCATCAAAAATTATACCAATTGATAAATATATTTATTCATAATTTTTCACACGGCTGACAATTACATTAAAAGCAGTTGCAATGTTGCGACCTTGAAAATTACATGACTGTGTAAATATAAAACTGAAAACAAATAGTTTTCTTGGATGTTCGAAGACAATTGAGAATTATTTACATTAAAATGTTGAGCAGTATTACAGATTTTTAGTTCTAATATAAATATGTAGAAGAAATGATTTTTTCGTGAATTTATTATTGCATATTATAGAATTCACTCTACTGTTTATTTCGACATATTCTCATGTAAAAAACTAACTTTGAACGTTTTTGCAACTGCCTTTAAACTATCTAATCCAATTCTACTATTTTTACGCCTTTTAAATAGTAATTACCTATAAAATATGAACATTCCTACTTCACACTTGTATACAATATTATAATTTGACTAAGTATTGGTTCTACTAAAAATATCTTTCTTTGAATACTTTATTATAATTAAATTCCATAGTATTGCTTTAAAATAGATTAAAATCTCACACTTTAAATTACGATATAATTACAATAGGATATACGGATATATATGGCAACACTGTAAAATGATTTGCCCGTAACAGAAGAAATAGTTATTTTATTACAATACTCATATTACTCAATATGCATAAAAAGAATCCTAATACAAAATATACCTATTCTCCGATGTGAGTATTATACTCCACTGTCATCACGATTTTCAATAGGTTGGAAAATTCGTAATCGACTATGGCAACTAATAATTGAACTAAATGTCAATTGACTACCACAGAAAAAAAATCTTGTAGGTTACAAATGATCGCCTTTTCTTTACATCTTGCTCACATCGAAAAAACTCTGACCTCGCCGTTTAATACTGATAATTAAATATACATTAACGTTATGATGTAGTGCGCCATATTGTTGCCATTTGCCGCTCATATCGGAGCGCCCTAGGCCGTTGTCTACCTCGGCTATCTGGACGGCCAAGCCCTTTACGTATAGTCAAAGTAATTATTAAAAATAAAAGTATTTCCCTCTATATACATTATAAATAAGTCGAGATATTTATGAGCTATAGTTACGAAAATTGATAATGACACTACTAACTCACTTGTCGAGTTACATCTAATATCTACTCTTTTGGTGTTACCCTTATCTGTTTCTGGGAAAACAGTGCTTAATATTCTATAGAAGCGAATGTTGCCATGTCCATCAACGATGCCTTCCAAATTGGTTATCTAAAGACTGAAAATGTTATACGACGATGGAATACAGGCAACGGTATATATGGTGTTCATTCGCTTCTACAAATATTGTAAAATTACATCTAGATACTTTAACATGATTTACATAAATATGTAGATATAATATTAATACTACACACACTCACATATATTTATTAAAATATTTATATTGTAAAATCTTCAAACACCTCTGATTGTATAGTAGGTTTCAATGGTACATTCAACTACAACGTTTATATACATTTTCCACAGGAATTTATATCCTAACATCGACAAAAGAGAGTGGCATTTAGTTTCAGTTTTGGCACAATCATTTTGCTTAAAGGTTTTTAGCTTATTTCCACTCGCCTCAGTTTTCCTTCGACGGCCCCGGACGAGCGTCTTCCGTGGACTTCCATCTGCTCTCCAAAATCATCTTGCTCTTTTGCTCCTGATGGCTCACGTTCTGGTGGCTGAACCTTCGATGCTCGTCGTAGACGCCCGAGGATATGTTGAAGACGCTGTCGGCGCTGGTCTTCCGCCGGCCGTCCAGGGTCGTCAAGCTGGAGGTGGCCGGCGAGATCCTGTGAGGGAACCTCGGGGAGCCCCTGATCTTTTCGCAGGAACTCTGCCGGGAGGTCGGTTTGTTCTGAGTTACCGGCAACACGAAATTGACCTTCGTTTCTGGCTCCGCGACGTACTTCTGCGCTCCCGATGACACGCTCCTGTCTGAAGTATACCTCGAACATGAGGGTTCATCGTCAGTTATACGAATGATTGGGCCGCTTCTGGCGTAAGATTCCCTCCGCAACCTCAGTTCTGGATTCGGAACGTTTAGAGTGTTGCAGGATAGCACCATGGAATGCTTTCTGTTCCCCGGCACGAGGCCGGCGATCATGCCGACGTGCATCTTCAGGGCGGCCGCTATGCTCTGGCCGGTGGGGTCCGCTATGGACATGGTGGACGCTTTTCTGCTCGTCGGTCTGCTGCCGAAGAAGCTCTTCAGCCTTTTGAGTAGACCGTGGTTTTCATCGCGCTTGTTCAAGCAGAGATTGTACAGGTCTATGGATGGTTGCGATTTCCTGTAGTTCAGTTTGGGCTGGGAGCTGAAGCTGACCGAGTTGCGACCGCGGGAGGCCTCGGCCGAGGGCCAGCTGGCGCGCGGGATGACCGGCGGCAGGACGGACAGCAGCAGCATCGGCAGCCCGCCGCTGACGCTCGGAGTCCGTTTTCCGGAGTCAGACCGCGCCATGCCCTCCTCTTCCACTGTATTTAACTCGGTCTGAAAAATTTGGAAATTGTAAAATGGTCAAATTATGAACGTTTATTTTAGCATTATCTTGTGCAAAAGACTTCTTTCTAGTGACAATAATACTCATTGGAAAGATATAATTCAATAAATGCACAATTCTGAAGCCTTATGTTATTTGGATAAATGATTTCTTAAACCTTCCTTCGATTATGTTATCAAAGTTTGTCGAGTCATTTTTGTATTTATTTTGTATTGTTCACCTATGTTAGTACATAAGTTTTATTGTATTTTTTTCGCTTTCCCTCGGTATCAATCGCTAGATTGTAGGACATGTCTTTGGTAGGTCCGCTATATGATACAGTTTGTACCTTGACAAGCCCTCCTGAGGGTTTGTCAAGTTAATACTCACTCGTTTGGGCAGAACTATGGAGGCAACAGAGCTACTGCTGGACTCCATGGGTTCCGCCAGCAGTTTCTCGAGCCTCCCGATCTCCTTGTCCAGCGCGGCCACTTCCCTCTTGTACACCTTATTCTGTATCTCTATTCGGAAGTGCAGCTCTTGAGTTTCGTCCGTCACGAATCTCCGCGTCTTACACTCCAGTCTTAGTCCCATGCTTTGTATTACTGGGTCTTCTTCGGCTGGATTGAAAAAGTCATTTAGGGGTTTGATGACTTATTCCAAAGTATTTCAAAGGAAACTTAATCATTATGTATACTATGTTTTACTTACGACGAATGATAGAATAAAATAAAATTAGGTAATCTTTCGTGAGGATTATGAAGTCATCAGGGTATACTATTTGGCTATTTGAAAGCATTCAATAATTTCAGGGAAACTAAATATCGTAACAAGTTAGCAGTTCGATAATTTGACAAAAAAATGCAAGGTACCTAAGGGATATTATAAATATGAAACCAGATATTATATAAAGCTCTTACCATTGCTTCTAATAGCAATAATCTTGGGCAGGAACAGTAAACAAAGAGTGGAGGTGGTCGCCACGAGGATTAAACTGGAGATCGTGATGTACGCTAAGGTGGCTCTCTCGGAGATTATGGTGCCGATAACAACAACACTGGTGCTGGTGATGACCACGGAATAGACGCTGATGCCGATGTATTTGGAGTCGTTGAGGGCGGATATTTTGACGTTTCTCGTCTCCCAAGCCATGTACACGCCGACTATGAGGAGGAGGCCCTTGTAAGCGTAGAGAGCGCAGAGCCAGCCGGCCGTGTTCTGGGACTTGCAGATCTCTATCTGAAAGTGGAATTGGAAGATATCTTTTATCTGAAGATATCAGAAGCGAGAAAAGCGACAACTGATAAATTAGTATTCATGAACGCTGATCCATGGATGTTTAACTGAATTCCCAGATACGTGATGTAGACAATAAATTGTCTTCTTTCTAAACAATGAATGTGTCCAAGATTTTAGAGGATTAAGTTTAAAGCCTTAGAGAAAATTTTTGAAACGATGCGAACCTGTGGTTGGTAGACCACACTGCGGTCGGTGGCGCTGATCTCAACGGTCAAGTTCTTGAGGTGGCGCTCCATGGGGTCCAGCATGGCCCACAGCGTCACGACCATGCCGTCGATGAGTACCAGTGCACACACCAGCGATATCAGCGGCGTGTCCTGGAGTAGCTTCGTCTTGCATACTCCGCTCCTGTTGCTATGGAGATATGGGTTTTGAACGTGCAATATGTTACTTACTGGTTACGTTTTGTTCTCGAGATTTCATGTCAATATTGTATTTGAGTAACTTAACCAGGACACTTTTAGCTAAAAACGGTTAAACATTTTAAAGTCCTTGAGGATGCTAAAAAACAGAGGAAGAGATAAGACGATGTAAAAATAGAAGCAACTGATATTTAGTTGTGACTTAAAAAGAACTTACCTGATAAATATTCGGTGAACTCTATAAGTTTTAGCAAACATCGAACCGAATGCTAAAGAAAATCCAGCGGACAAGATGTAGACTCTGCTCTGGAACCAGAAAATTCAGTTGACGCGGATAGTAACCCAGGTATTCTATTTATGTTAAGATCAGTAAGATAGAACATTTAATTGGCAAAGTGGCTTAAGGCAAATTTAGGGGAATATTTAAGGTATGCCCTAATATTCAGTATTACGGACTTTAGGCGGAAGGATGATTATTACTAACAGCTTGGCTGAAGGACCGAACAATGCGAATGCTACTTACAGTGCACATAGCTGAGAATGGTATGGAGTTTGGCAAGATGGAGTTATCGATACCCAGCATCGCCACGGCGGTGTAGACCATAACGCAGCCAATTAAAGTCATGTTGTTTAATCGAGGGGATGATAGTTTTATGGACCTGAAAAAAGACATTACAATATTAAGTGCGTACACATAATGAGGTTAGTATGGAGAAATTGGTGAACATTTTCCATTATTTGTTTAAATAGCTTTGGAATAAATTCTCTGCCTGTTCTAGATATTGACTCTATAATGGGACTCCAAATTGGTGCTGGTGCAAAAGGAACAGATTTTAAAAGTCAACCTCCATAATCTTCGTCTCACCGTCTTTTGCTGTAATGCAGGTTGAAAACCAAAAAGGCCAGGGCTAGGGCTACGCCAGCAGCGGACAGGGCAGCCACCGCCAGCCTGGCCGGCGCCCACACCGAGTCCACCCTAAGGACGAGGACCCTTCTCGCAGCTGGTATGCCACCAGCCCATTGTGGCTTCGAACATTCCGGACAGACCATTTCCCGACCGTGGGTGTAAAGAGCCACAGTTTTTGGCCGACCTCCTGTTAATCATTGAAAGATTGGTGATAACTGACACCAGCTAGTTAGGCAGGAAAATTGCTTACTTTCGGTAAAAGGTTACTTAGTCTTTTAATATCTAGCAACAGAAAGTAACTAATTAAATGACAGGATAATTGTAATTGAAGTGGTACACTATTTGGAAGTAAGTGATGGTTTAATTTGGACAGGTGATAAATTAATGGCAAAAATAATAATTAGATTACAACGACATGAAGATATTGTGATACTCTTTAAAATTTTAGGTACCTTGTATTTGATAGAACGCCGACATCCCAATTCTGTCAGCTCCATTGAAAGATACGGGGCCCTGAAACAATAAACAAGTATTTTTTCTTATCCTGACCAAAAAAATGTACTACGATAACATTTGTCTTAAATTTTAAATTTGACATTGAATATTTTAAAGGTAGCTAGCTGTAAGACTAATTTTATTCAATCCTTGAGTAGCTTTATCAAAGAGAATTAAATTGTTAGCATCATTCGCGACTGACCTTTGCAAATTGAAAGTGGTTATAATTTAGAGCTTGAGTACTTTTGCTAATAAATTTTCATTAATTAATTTCATCTAAATCCCAATTAAAATTAAATAAAAACGTAGTTGTGTAATACTGTTTTTTAAACTGATGTTAGGGTAGTTTTAGTGGTATTTTCGTTTAATTTTTTTCTTTTTGTATGTATTATTCTTTTTTCTTTCTATTCGCGATTAGATTTATTGATAGCGTTTAACGGAGGTCTAAATAGATTTTAGCCACTCGCATAATGTATGAAAGCCGTTTGTTTTCTAATAACACTACCTTTATCAATGTTTGTAATTTCCATTATGCTTATGTATGTCGAAAGTAATAACGAAATCTATTTATTTCTTTCCATATCATTTCTTTTTTCAAATATATTGAATCAGATTTCAGTAGGTACACAGTTAAATGGAGCACCTACTTTTAAAGTATCCTAACTAATACAGCTGAAGGAGTCTTCGGTCGACTTTTCACAAAGATTCAGAAGTCTCAAGAACAACTTGATTACTTCAGTCGGTTCCAGTTGATCTCGTTACGAAATGGAGGTGAATTAATATTTCAGACGCCATCTTTAGAATGAATTTTTCTTGGGTCACGACTCAAGACCGAAGGCATAGAAAGAGGCCAATTTCTTTTATCCGTTTTTAACGTGTTTTTGTCTTATAGTAAGTTAGCCAGCAAAGGGTTTTCTTTAGGTGCAGGTTCGCGATTGTCTTCGAAGAAGGCTTAGGGCTATATTATTCACTTCACCCACCTCGGAGAACATTACATTTTGACGAAATCTAACGCATACGTTTTCTTTTACCCTTATTCAAGATTAAACGAAAAAAATTGAATTCGAAAACATAAAGAATACACATAGTGTAACAGCCAATGTAAAGAGTGTAGGTACACTTTATGTTAAATTCTTTTCGAACTTCGAAAGTTCCTGTTTCGAATGTTGCTAGTTACCAACAAGTAGCTGAGGGATTACTGAATAGCTAAGTTTAGCTTTATGTTACAGACGGAATGCAAATCGGTGTACTTGACTCTCTGAATACCGTGAATCGTGAAAGAATATTTACTTTTCTTCACTCTTAACCAAAAGAAACTTTTTAAAAAGCTTACGCGTATATGTTGTTACACCCGTTTTAGTGGTCCACTGCTGGACCGGGTTCCTCTCATAGTAAGAGGGTGTTAGGCCATAGTCCACCACGTCGCCTAGAACGGTTTGGTAGACTTCACATACCTCAGATAATACATAGTTTCCTCGCGATGTTTTCCTTCACCGTTATAGCGAGTGTTATTTAAATTTTTAGTTATAAAACGCACGTAAGCGTCAGAGGTGCGTCCCAGGATCGAACAAGATCCCCCGGAGTGAGAGGCTGAATTTCAAACCACTAATCTATCACTGCTTTTATAGAGAATTATAAGGACATAACACCCCAACTAGAGTAAGAAACAGACTGGTTACATTTTCTCGTTCAACTGCAAAACCATACATAAATCTATCCGAGATTATATTATACTGTTTTTCGCGATCAAGTTTAATAGTTATAAAACGCAGAAGCATAGAACGGAGGTATCCTTTCAAAGTCCATTCCGAAGTCCACTGCTTACGTTACTTTAACCAAACTTGGTCTCCTTCGGAATCGAATATTAATATTTCAATCGACCCCTTTAGAACCGTTTCCCCGCTGTCAATCGCAATGATAAAGTTCAAAGTGTTCAATAATAGACTCAGTTGAGTTTGGTTTGCTTTCGTGAGCGACTTCAACGATCTCTTGTACCACACCCTCAATCTTCAAGTGCGATTTCGAAGGGCATTAATTACTAGACCCTTTACTAGGTATCTTCGGTATATATCAATAAGTTAGTTTGTTCGATTAATTTAGCATGCTTTTCGTTTAATTTTGTCCGATACTATAATTTTGATGGGATAACAAACATTTCGAAATACCTGCGCCAGTTATCTTTAAAATCAAGCTAGGCAAAGCGTTATCTTAACTTGGATGATTTAGTGTTAATGTAACGATTTTTCTCGTGTATGGATGCCGTAAGTCGGTGTTGCCGGGTTTTTTAAAAAACAATTATCGGTAAACCTTGTCTAAGGGTTTCAGGTATACGGGTATTTACAAGAACGTATTAATTTGTCTGTTTTAACGTCAGTTCTAGTTTTTAGAACCGTGTTCAGAAGTGCGACTTAAGCGACTTTTTGCCGTACAACGATAAATATATTTCTTTGAAATCCCTGTTTCCCTCGTAACCCGATATAGGGAAAGGTAGCGGTTTTAAAATTACAGGGCTTAGCAAAAGGCTGTCCGAAGTTTAGAAGCGATTTAATATTGGGGAACCCTCCAGAATAATTCATATTTACATAATATGTATTATAATACAATTTACTAGACTTAGGATGGTTCGATATGCATGATTGGATATCATGTTTACCCTTATGCTAGGATACAAGAGACGGATAAAATAATCATCGGACTGCTCTTCCACTCCCCGAAAATGTCTTAGGCACAATATAAAGCAGGACTAATCAGGTTTAATATTGTGTTATAAGCAGTGATGATAGCCTAGTGGTTTGAAATTCAGCCTCT
>DWQT01005261.1:0-10444 GCA_018244895.1 Myscelus amystis hages | reverse complement strand
CACGACAGGCGAGTCATCAATATTTATTACTTGTTGCTTGTGACACGAGAGGAATGTCATTTTACAGAATGACACGCCTTACTTAATTTGAGGGTGTTACATTCGATTCAAAAATGACACGCCTCTCGTGTCCCAAGCAACAAGTAATAAATATTAATGACACGCCTGTCGTGCCATCAGCAGCGAATCGGTTAATATGCTTCATATACTGCTACACGTTTGAAGTCTTCCAAAGTGTTGAGCAAACGTGATAAACTGTACTGTATGCTTTCTTATTCTGAAAGAAAACAGAGTCTGATATTGGAACAAGAAGAGTCTGAAAAAAATTCCATTTGTTTTTTTTAACACAGCAGTAATAGTGGAGACGAGAATTCCGGCACTTGGGCCAATTTCATTACGCAATTTACTCGCTACCCGCCGATCGCCGTTCATAGGAAAAGTTCCTAAATACCCTCTAGATATTTAAGAGACAAATAAATTTGCTGCAATTGACAAATAGTTTTAAAACGAGCTCTAAATTAAAGTGATACGGCCAGCTGTGTTCGCACCTTACTCCGACATATAGGGAGTGGGGGCGCGCTTTTTGTGCCCCGTCCTGGCAAATAGGGCAAAAGTTAAAATTATATGCAGCCAAACGTATGCCGCTTGTTTTATTGTTTCAAAGAATACTCATCGGTTAATATTTGTATAGTTATATCGTAAATAGTTAAGTAATCTCTCTATACACACTCTATTTTTTTGTATTTATTTTGTAGCTGTATTTTTTTTCTAAACCTGATTCTAAAACTTTCAAAGGTGAACCTAGATCTGATTTTGGTTAGGTGGTTAGACTGATTAGGAGCAGAACATTTTAGTAAATAATGACTAGTGACTTAAATATGGTATATTTTATTGTAAATTATTGTTACTCAATAAAAACCTTGAGTACTTATATATAATTGACTTTGATCGGTTTCACGGTCGAGTGGTCAGAGAGTAGAGACCCTTACTGCGAAGCCGGAGGTCGTGGGTTCGATTTCCACCCCAGGGTAAATTTTTGTGCGATGAGCATCTTTGTTTGCGGATGTATGTCATAAAAATATATCTAGATATATTTTGTTATAATGTTTTACAATACAAATTATGATATAGTAGAAAATATTGCTAAGGCTTTAATAGTAATAAACTTTACGGCCTTAATGATTCATAACTAAATACGTTAATAAAATTAACAAAATAATCAACATAGGCTCAAGAAGACAGCCTTTTACTCGGCATTATGATCTAAAAATAATATCTAGGTACGGCGATAAGTTACAGCTGCTGCTTTCTAGCAGGTGGTGGCCAGGTCTTCGAAGAGGAGCAGTGATATACCTTTACTTTATACGGTTATGATTTATAGTAATGTGAAAAAGTCCTTGAATACATAATATTTCTTTAGGTAAATATAAAATTGTATTAGCAAATTTTTAGATATTTACTTCTTTTGTATCTACTATGCGTGCTTGTGATCTGTTTTGAAAATCTGACAAATAATAGGTACTAAGTGTTAAATAATTTGCTTATCTTTCTGCTATCCATTTTAGTCCGACTATTGGGCTAAGTACGGGTGATGTACTCGAATATGAAGTCAAATAAAAGTAAACTGACCTAATTTCATTTAATATTAACGAAATGTTTTTTGTAATGTGTCTTTAGTATATCAAACATTATATAGAAAAATCATCAGTAAATACGATATGATTATCTCTTAGAATTTCAGAGTAATTTTATTTAATATCTACCGTTATCGTTTCGAACATGGAACATGAATAAAATTAATAAGCTGCCAGTAATGAGGCACTAAGTGGATGTTTCTATAATTATCCCACAGACAGCAAATTACATGAATATTTTGCATGTAAACTGTTTCTCCCATTATGCTCACCAGCCATCATCAGTCAAAAAGTTGAAATTATTTTTAAACATATAAAACGCTATCCGCTGTATATAAACGCTGCTTGCAAAACATGTGTCATACTTACATGAAACGGAACGCGTCGATTAAAACGTCATTAAAAACAATTGATCACTATTTAATTTTGTACGCAATTATTTTCACTCGTAATAGAAATAATTAAAAAAGGAAACGCTTTTGCCAATTTTATGGCGCATTAAAATAAATTGAATTCTAATGTTTTCCTCAATTTAGACAGTTGTTTTGGAACAGCTGAGTTTTCGCCTGACCAGGTTTGTTCTGCGCACCTGCACAGATTTTTTAGCCGAGTATCTTTTTGTGTTTTTTTTTTCTTTTTTCGTGAAACTTCCATTCGCTGTGACACCTGGCCGTTCTGCCTAGCTCTAACACCTTTATTACGAGATCGATGCAGGACAGCCGGCCGCGGGAAGAATGCGCCTCGCCGTTGTCCGCCGGGGTAATTAAAAAGAATAAAATGAGTACAGATAAAACAGCTTTCGTAGGCAAAAGGGTAATTTAAAAAGTGTAGTACTGAATTTCTTAAAATATTTATTGCGCACCTGTTTTGCTCCGTCAACCGCTGGGAGATAGCTGTGTCGTAATGGCACGCGTAAATAAATGTTATGAGAATGCGCTTTTTAAATTAATCGGGTTCTTTTTGAAAATATTACACCACTTAAGTTATAACAAACTTTTGCGAACGTTTCAAAATTATTCCATTTTTATTTTAAATATCACTTGTTCTCATTTTTATTAATTATCACTGTGTCAGGATAAATGTTTATCTGTAACGTACTAAAATTTTATTGGTTACGAATATTCAATGAAATTGTCGATATGTACGATAAATGGAATATATTTTTAAATGAAATATATATAATTATTGTTTTTCGAGTTTTAAACAACAAAATGTACATTGAAGAAGAAAAAGTTTGTTCGGATTTATTTTCCCTAGAAATATATGAGTATTTGGGTATCGAACTTACAAGCTCCGATTTACTAACCACTTATTAAATAAATATGCCTACAGACAAGTTCTGATTTGTATTTAAATACTCTAATTCTAAAAATACCACTAAGTATTTAATCTGTGACACACCTTAACTCTAATTTCAGACAATACGCGTATGCATCGATTCCATTTATCACTCAGTATCAGCTGGACGCTATTACATATAATTATAACATTATAAAAATAACAACAATTCGTTACTTTCATTGCGATGAAATGACCTTAAAAAAAGTGTGGCGAATGTTTGAAAAGGTGTTCCGCGCGAACAAAGGTTGGATAACCAATTTATGTATTAACATTATCGAGGGAATGTTATTGCAAAATGAGCTTTATATCTAATTACATAAGGTTGCTTATTTAGGTTGTGTTGAGGGTGTAAGTTAGACGTGTTTAGGGTGTTTTCACCTGACATGCCACCTGTAATGACAGTTGGGTCACACCTTGGGTCGCGGTTAGAACAGTAGACGAAGGCTTCTTGACAGTACGTATAACTTGGGACATTTAAAGGCGTGTAAATACGCATTTTCAGGCAAGCGTACTTCAACGCACACTGCATTATACTCGCCATCAGCTGAGCTGATAGTCGCACGCAAGCTTATTAAAAGAAAAAAGAAAAAAAAAGACATTCATTAGACAGATAAAGGACGCCTGTCTAGATACTATTATAGTATGCAAAGAATAGGACGGGATTAACCTAGCGAAAACCTCTTCAGGCTAGATTTGAGGTTATAGAATACAGTTTAAAATTAGAATAATATCTGTACTTGCTTGAATTCGGAATCGCAGATACATATACTAACGCAGCGTAATAAAATGGGTTTTAGAAAAGGTGTACTGCACATAATTCTCACGAAACGTCTTAATTCCTGACTTTGCATTCGGTACTGATGTAATGCAAATGACAGTCTCAAAGAGTAGAGGTCAGCTAAGAACGGATTTTACGAAATTTCGCCTATAAGGGGGGTGCGGGGAAGTTAATTATAATTTATATAGCAAAGCAACGCTTGCCGGGTCAGCTAGTATAATTCTGTGTACTATAGATATAAACCGCTATAATCTACAGAAGGTGGTTAACGGGAAACTTCAGGTCTTGTGTTGATTTCAGTATCTGCGAGAGAGAAAATTCTGGTCAAATATCCTCATTGATCTATCCGCTTTGGAACCGTCTTAAGTGGCGTTCGTTTTACTACACATTTGTAAGTTTTCTGGTGAATATACATTGCATTTTTTCTTTTTTTCCTTCCTTACACCGCCGTGTATATTACATTTACTCTTTTTTTCTTCCGTACACCGTCGAAGCTGTCGCCGGCTGTCCCAGCGTGTAACACTGGCCTGAGTCCAGAACACACAATAAATACGACACAAGCGATTAGACTCAATTCAATAATATATTTCTTTGTATAATTCAAACTTGAGGGATGTGGAGCGAATAACACCGCAGGGCTGACACACATTGCAAATAAAAAAATACTTTTGAGAAGGCGAAAACAAAATTTGCTTAAAAACTCATTTGAAAAAATATGATTTAAAGTGATTTTCCTGCTGAGATGCATTTTTATGCATTTTTTCAACATTTTTTCAAAATAAAAATATAACGAATCAGGAATAAACCAAAATAACTGCAATGGAGGTGCTGGGATTTGAACCCAGGACTTTCAGCATGCGAAGCAGACACTCTACCACTGAGTTACACCCCCTGACAACAGTGTTTGCAAATATGTGATCCATGAATATATTTATACAAAAATGATCACACGTGAATAATATAACCCAATTTATGAGGTTTGATGACAAAAAAATTATAAGGGACAGGCGTTTCAATTATTTCTTAATATACATAGGTATTCATCGATTGGCAAACATTTTTGGTTATCTACTAACTTTATATAATTAAAAATTTACATTACTTTCGATATATACCGCGTAGAGATAACATTTAACGATAGGCCACGTCATTATATAAAAAGTATAATCGCCCTCTCCTGCGAGTGGCAGCCCTAGGCGGGCTAGCTGCGCACGCGTCGATTCGGCAGTTGCGCAGATGCCTCGCACCTTGCGCCAGGTGATCCAACTGACACAATTCTAGATCTAGACTTTGCTTAGGCTTAGGTACTGTTAGAAATGCTATATAAAATGATAATTACATTCAATGTACGGGTTTACAGATGTTTCGATGCACTAACCGTATATGTCCAGTATATGCAATGTATGTACATAGATATTTGTGGACTTAGGACGCTTAGACTTGAAATATACTTTTTGGTTATGTCCCGGTCGTAAGCAAATTTGAATTGGGTTTATTTATGTGGATCGATCCTTAAGGAGCCAGCAAAAAGCACCTCAAATAGAACTAAAGAAATATTCGCTACATGAAAATAAATAAGACAGGTGTCGATAAATTACCATTAACAAGAACGGGGAGGAGCAGAAATAAAAGAATCTACCTATTTATTGCTTTTCACAGTTCTGTAAGCAATAATTCGCGGTAGACTTCATGTCTGTCGTGATGAATACGGGCACGGAGTAAGTAGGTTTTTACCATTAAACTTACCAATGCTAATGTTTTTAAACATAACAAACATTAAAATAATAAATAGTAGCTTAACATTTCCAAAAAGCCTTGGTAGAATCTGTTGAATCTAAACGACGCCATTTTATATTTATAACACGGAATAGAAGAAACTCGAAATTCAAATGTAAGCCGAATTCGCGCCAATTGTTTTAGACCTACAGACATACATATGAAGAGGAATACAGATTATAATTTTTTTTTACTTACAATATGGAACTTAAATACAGTTTTTTATTTATTTATGACAATCATTTGACTGTACGTATAAAGGCGGATCAGATGCTAAACAATTGAAGGATAATTGTCGCGTACGGACATCGAGAATATAAAAACCTTGCCAACAGCTGTTTACTCTCCTTGTGTCCCGTTTTACAAATAACAAGGTGTCACAGATTTCAAGCAGAGCCGTGACCCGCTTGCATTTTATTACAATCCAATTCTAGATGCTAATCTAAATTGTTATACACGTCAGATTCGACAAATTTATCACTACAACCATCCAACCATCAAATCTTTCGCTGGTCAGTAATAGTTCGGATTACTTTAAAAAATTTAACGGATACAGATAAACAATTATGAATACTTAAGTTGAAGCGTTCACGCCTATTTCTCACCGGGCTGGGCAAATAATGACTTCCAGTATTGACAAACTTCTTTTGTTCATGCTTTGATCAAGACTTCAGTTTGTCCGCTCAGAAGATTCTTCTGAGTCTTACGCTTATAATTGCATTATTAGTAATTGATGGATATTGTTTATAAATATGAAGTCCGCTTATTGTACAACGTGTTCAGCTAAATGTTTTACAAATACTTGTAAATAAATACAAAACTAACGAATGTTTACATAAGCCGTAGAAAATTATAAATGGCAGATGCTTGTGTGGTATTAACGTCTGTTAGCTATGATAATGACGATAAGAAATGTACTATTATATGAATACATTTGAAGTTATTTTATTAATATAACGACACTAATTCCATATACACAAAGAAACGAGTTAATGTTGTGTTTATACGGAGTAATTAGCAAAAATTAGACATTTAACACTTGCTGTGGTGTCATTACTAAACGATTTGAGGTTATTTGAGGTTATTTGAAGCTCGCTTAAGAATGTCGCTGCCTCGAAGATAATATCTGCATTATGTCGTAAATAGGCAATCCTTTATCGTTATTTAGTTTTAAAACATATTATGTCATTGCAATTTTACCTGCCTGGACTCAACTCGACTGAAAATAATGAGGTACTAATCAGAAAATTTATTTTTTCTTTTTAAATTTAGTAACGTACCTGCCCAGTATTACGGCTGTTCGTTCGACTAACAATAAATAATGTCACAGATTCAAAATTAGAACGATGTCCACAGTTAATAATCACAATTGAAGTTCATTGCGTATGTCAATAGCGTGAATGACCACCTAACATCTTGCATTCTTGAAGTGTTTATAAAAAAATCAATATAATACCATATATTATAACGTTTTATTGAGACAGCCACATCCGGCATAAACACTTTTTATTCAAGTACACCAGTATCTGTGAATTAAAAATAAAACAGATGAATGGAATATTTAGCTGTATTAGTGACTATATTAGGTTACCAATTGCCAGATGTGTTTGTCGCTAGGGCTGCCACTGTTGGCTTAATTAAACCATAAAAAGGAACGATGGAATGTCAACGACTTTATTAACGAGATTATTTCAATCTATACATGTAAACACAGTGCGTAACCCTATTCGTTAGTGCCCGGGCCTGCTCCAGTAGCATCCTGAAAACCTTATCTGAGAGATAATTACTGAGAATTTCAATCACAGCCGCACAATGAATTCAAAATACACCCATCTTTACTCAGCTTAATCTTTTCTTATTATTATCAATTTAATTTAATAATTGACTGAATGCTGAACGTAAGTTCGTGTGTTGAGCATGTTCAATTTTGTTCTGTCACTGAGTGTAATTCGGAAAATTGTCACTGAAAAATATTATTATTAAATAAATCGGATTGTTGGCAACCCTAGCTACAATCCAGATGTATGCAAAGCTGAGGCTATTGGCGCGCATGTTAGAACTGTTGACATAGCGATACACGGGATAACGTTAACACCCGCTTTATTGAAACACCAATATATCAGCTATTAATAAAACTAATGTTTTATTTAATTGGACATTTGCATGTCACTTAGTAATCATTTAATTTTTACTATTTAGACATATGTAAAGTATAGTAGGTACACGTACATTATACTACTGGCTGATCGTTTTTATGCTATTTTTGCTAGCTCCTCATACCCTTATTTGGAACTCATGAAATTACTTAAAGATACAAGTGACAATGTTGACTTTACAAAAAAATAGTATTTTTATTATTAAGGCGTAGGCAGAGCCACGGTTTAAATGTACATAATATATGACTTTTTTTAAAGCCTATTCTATAGCCTTCTATGTTCCTATTTTAAAAATAAAAGCGCGTTAATGACGTTCGCCTTTATTACCTTAAGTTTTGAGGTTATATAAGAAGAAAACCAAAAAGAAAATATTATTTTTGGTATTCTTACATCTCTATGCAAATCGCAAAATACAAATCAATAAAACGCACTGAAAATAGTTTGCACGTCCAATAAACAGTTAGAAAAGCAATAATTAATGACTAATTCGTCATGCTCTGACATACGTGGCCGCAAACGTTTAGCATTTGCATCGTTACAAGTATGAAAATAAAAAAAAGCTAATTGTAACGGGAGCAGTGGAGCGAGCGTGTCAAAATATCAATGAATGCTTGTAAGTTAGACTCGGAACGAATTGTCATGTGCTTGCAGGAAATATTTCTGTACATTGCGAGTTATAAATGTACACGTGACTAATGTAAGGCGGGTAAAATTTGAACAAGAGATGCCAACACCGGCGGGAGAAAAAAAATCGAGAAATAAAGATGACGGATTTGCCGAAAAAGGAGTTGTTGCGCAGTAGACTTAATATTGTATTGTAAAGATTTTTTTAAAAGTGTTTCTAAATACAAAAATGTGTAAGAAAGGTATCTTTTATTTAACACAAAGTACAGCTAATTTTTGGTTTTATATTTTACATAAATAATATACTTTTGTTATTCAATTATAGGACATCACATTAACCAAACATATAGTTTTTTTTATGTAGATAATTATATCGCGTAAATAAATATTTAGGTAGTTACGTACAGTTATATACAAATTTATTAGAATATATTAAATTTCATAATACAATTTTTTTTTGGTCATTGTTGTCACAAATTTATTTGTTGTGATAGATAAAAAAAAACCGTAAAACTACATAATAACAGATTAAATATACGTAATTTGAATCAACATACTTGATTTTTTTCGTTCAAATTAAATGATGGTTTTTTATTGCAAAATTTTCTAACGGCAAATGAAAGGTTTATAGAGAAATTTCGCCTCAACCCAGCAATGTATTGTGTTCATTATGAACGTCTTCACTTCAGAATGCTTAATAGTCCATAGGGTGTAGTGGGCACCTGATCGACGGAACAGGTGGGTTTGACTGTTGGAACACACGGTAATGATATCGCTGGATAGGTCCGACGATCTCGCCTAGTTTTATAAAGGATTTATCTAAAATATTATAATAATAAGTGTGGAAAAAAAAATTATAATGATAACATTAACATGCTAAATATTTTTCCGTTTACTTTAAAATTTAAATATAATTTAATATGTGTTTGATGTAACAATTTTATTTGTCAATAAAAGTGTTGTTTAAAATGATACGCAATTTACTTTTCGATAATCAACATAAAATTAACTGGAATAGGCGAAAGAAATGTAACAATATTGCCTGTTACATTACGATATCTCCAGACGCGTGCCGGATCGCCACACCGTGTGTAACACAATGAACATTCGCTACAGACGGTTGGTGGACATGTGCGTTTTATTATTTAAATAATTATCGCTTTTATAAGCTTTTTAATCAATATGGCGGCGGTACACATGTATGTATGTAGTTCGGACGAATTTCGCGGAACAAAAAGGGGATAACTACAATCCTCTATACTTATACTAGCTGATCCTGCAAACGTTTAATTATAATTAACACCCCCGCAACTCCCTTTGCAGGTGGAATTTCGTAAAATCCGTTCTTAGCTGACTTCTACTCGCCGATAGGAATATTCCTACCAAATTTCAAGTCTGTAGGTCTTCTGGTTCCAGTGATATCGTAATGAGTCAATATATCGCTGTAAATCTCCTATATATGTATATAGATATAGATAATTCAACCGTCTATGAATGATACAAGAAAAGGAGAAAATGATTATGTAACATCTCTCATTCTCAACTTTGTACCGTGATTGTAACGGTGAAGGAAAGATCTTACTTTATGTCGATGTTAGCAGCAACTTCTGACCGAATGTTAGGTTTTGACACATTGGCGAAAAAATGTAATCAATTTGGTTAACATCTGTCATGTATTAATTTTATTAATTATACTTATAAAGATTTATAATAGTGTGCGCTAAACGAAATAAGAGAGAATCTATATCTATACTAATAATATAAAGCTGAAGAGTTTGATTGTTTGAACGCGCTAATATCAGGAAATATTGGTCCTATTTGAAAAATTCTTTCAGTGTTAGATAGCTCATTTATCGAGGAATGCTATAGGCAATATAAAATCACGCTAAGATGAATAGGAGAGGAGCAGCAATATTAAATGCACGTCTAGACATCATTTATATGACAAAGCAACGTTTGCGGGGACAGCTAGTCAATATATAAAAAGTACGTATATTATTGTCTTCTGGATTCAAATAGTTTGTTACATGTAACAACAAAATATATATAATCGAAATCTGGAATGGAATAATAACTATTTTTGTTGGAATATTTTTGTGTATGTTGTTTGAAGTTCGGTTCCATACACCGTTAAT
>DWQT01005260.1:0-10446 GCA_018244895.1 Myscelus amystis hages | reverse complement strand
CCATACCTAACCTAAGCAATCCAACGCTAATTAAACATGCAAATATTGGCGTATTGTACTCGGGTTTCCGGCGAAACGGCGATATACGTGTCTTAAAAATTACAATTAATTTAAATTCCCTTCTCAAAAATTCGCGTTGGTTGGTACCAAATGTGTTGGCCAGAAAACCATCACCCGCTCCCGTCACCGCCCTCTCTCTGGACAAGGCTTTCGTTACTTCAACTTTACACTCATATTTCAATATTTTCGCCTTTATGCGCCTATAATAAAAGCTATAATCGTATGCTAAAAGTAATAGGCATGTGATAACTAAATATGTGGGTGTACCATACAGGCTTTGATAGCAGCGACTCGATAACGTTCATGGTTTATCGATACTTATCAACACTCGAGAGGTGATCGCGATAAAATCGGCGCAATTGATTTTTCCGACCATCAAACTAATTTCCACGTGACCTAGCTAATTTCGAGCTCAATTGTTATTAAATTAGATTTTATCTCCTCCGTAAATAAATGTACAATATGTTTATTGTTAAAACTATCACAATAATCATGCAAGATCATATTGAATAAATATCAGTAACTCATAACAAACCAAGTTAAATCAATAAAGCAGCAACTGATTATCGTATGTTATCAATATAAATATACGTTCGTACTTAATGGTTAGGTTAAGTTCCGCGGTGTGCACTACCCGTGTAATTAGGTCGAAGTATTGATCGAGTATCTCTGTAGCTCGGCACCAGAATACAGCGGTATCTCCTGCCCGTCGTAAGATCAGGACTAAAAGGAGACTTTCGTAGTTGTACGTGGTCAGAGAGGAAGCCGCCGGGTTTGAAGATTTCGATCCGAACGCCAAAGAAAAAATGATTTAAGTATTTTTCTCTTTCGATACGATAGGAAATAGAAAGAAAGAAGATAATGGTCAGAAAGCTAATAAGCATTTTTTAAAATTAAACCAGCGTTTTCGATTATGTTCTTTTAAAACAAAAAAGTATTATCACATTTTTTTATGTATTTTTCCATTTTTTCTGAATTTGACCGTAATAAAAGTAAAAATTGTAGAGTTTTGTTATTGTACAATTGATACTTATCGTTAACAAGAGCACACACAACATATAAATTCAATATTACTGTATGTTGTATGTACAACCGTTTTACCTAAGGCACAGGGGCTCAAATCACTAGGGCAACAGAAGCAGTAGTTACCTAGGTATTCGTAAACTTGTCGACACATCCAAATGGATTAACACCTGCGTTGACAGAATTATACGTGTCCAATAACCCGCTCGTATCTGTATAAACAAGAAGCGACAAGCGTTCATATTAAAACGTCGTCGGCTCGTAATAGCCCTGCCACGGTCACAGATGGCCACGAATTGGCTCAAATTTATCTTAACATTTACCCATATAGCTCGCCCTCAGTTGTAGATAGTATTCGGGTCCAGTGTCATCGATCGATTCCAAATATATTGTTAGGCGGGAAAAAAATAGGAGATGGCAGCACCGGTGGGGAGAATATGAAAAAAGATGGTCGATTTGCCGCGAAAAATTGTTGTTGCGCAGAATGGCGCTATTGTAAAGTGTTTAAAATACAAATATGCAATAACAGCCTCTTTTTTTAAATAATACATAAGTATCTCAATAAATCTATTACAATTCTACTCTACTTTCTAATTAAATATTTTGGATTATCCGATTCCCGGTGGTTCAGGCGTACTTGTCAATCTATCTGGTGGTGGACTGGCATAGTTTTCGGGTTCCATGACTCCTATTGCCACTTCAGGCTGCTAATTCGAGTAGGATGTGAGTTACCTTCGTTCTTTCGCGAACTTCATAATTTCTGATCAATTTACAGTACTACCACTTACATACAAAACGACTTGATGGATTATAAGATAATATGATGTGATGTTGCATTCATCTTAACTATGACACGTCCATTTGCATTTTTGTTACGATATTTACGTGTAATTATAAAAAAAGTGAAAGAAGCATGTCATGTTTGTAAAGGATCTAGAGATATTTGGCAATCGGTGCATTCTGCCTGCCGCATACCATGATCCCATCACGCCAGGTCCATACCTGGCGTGATTCTATAATAACAAAAAGTAGTGAGGGCGCGCAAAGAAATCGGTCACCACTGTTAATATTAAATAACAACTCTTAAACCACGTCTGCACTTCGAAGCACAAAGTAAAAAGCTTAAATTGCTATCAATGTTATCCGGTTTTTGAAACCCATTACTATTTATGCCCGGCCGGCTATCCCGAAAAGTATTTGTAACATCCCCGTAACGTTGTTGTGAGATTGTTCGTGAAAATCGTTACTTTGTAACAAATCGAATGGTAAGTGGGCCATTTGAATAAATGGGGCGGTAAATAATAACATTGAATTGTCGCAAAAACGGATGTTTGATCGATGCTGGGTAACTCAACAGGTGTGGGGATGACGCGACCGGTAAAGTTCTACATATAAATTTAAATATACAGAGAATCACATATCAAATTGTATCAAGTTATATTACGTGGGGATGAGTTTGCAATTTGTTTAAATGTGCATTCTGAATTTACTTTTTGTTTTACTTACCCTATTTTCCGTGAACAAAGCAAGAACACACGATAAATATTTTTAGAAATTCTGAATTACTTTTTCACATAGTAATGTTGCGTTATGCGCGTTTGTTTCATGGCAAAATTAAGGGAACTTCGGTGTAACGGTAATTTATCTTAAAGTTACGTTTGGGTACTATACGTATACTATATTGTAACACTCATTTTGACTTGTACAAAAATAATGTTAATGTATTATTTGTACAGAAAAAATACTATTGCCAATAAAGATCCGATATCTATAAGTTCGGTACGCCCAAATAGTGTAATTAACCTTTAACATGGAAAACCATTTGTGTATTAAAAGTTAAATAGTGAAATAAAACCACACAAGGTAAATGTAAACGGAAGTAAAAAATAGGTATATGAAGTCTATATGCCGTTCGTTTAGTTCACCGGCGGTGAACAAAATAAACATTTCAATTTTTTGGACTCACTCGACAACGTTCGTATTTTGTGCATGATACAATTCAACAAGTTTAATTTACGAAAAGTCTATTTTAATTATGTACATGTAGGTACTGTACCTACTGTATCACTATATCACGACTTATAAGTGAAAGTCTGATGAGTTTAGAAATTTTGTAAGAATTTGTACAAAGTATCAACAAACTGTGCTTGATTACCTAACGTGACTTACAAGTGAGATAGGAAGGAAAACAGAAGACAAGAGAGGAGCTGAGTTTGCTTGTACCTATAACGAATAAAGAATATGATGACAACCAAGTTTATTCAAATAATTCATACTATTTCTCAAACTTAAACATGATATCGGAAAGCAGTCTAGGCAAATGAGTTGCAGTCAAACACTAGCCTAAAATTAATAAATAACATACTACACTATGTATGAAACAACTCTATAGGTATACCAATTATATAAGCGCTTATTATTTGATATAAAAACTAATATTATATATATATACGTATGTAGGTATACGCATGGAAGTAATATTTAGATGTATTATAGATGAACAGTTCGATAAATACGTCGATTTTATACATATATATTATACGGTACGTATTTGTTAAGAAACCAATCATAATTTTTGCCAAGAGCGAACCTCAGCCGCGCGAAGGCAATAAAGTCGTAGCCGGGGGCGATAAATAGTGGATTGTTCGTCGGATTGTGCAGACGTCAGCGCAATATTACCACCCACACATCATAAACAGTACGGCAATCCGCCCCTAATAACCATTACTTAAATACGACATTCGCTTGCGCGGCACTAACGAATACCGGCACGTATTTTGATAGAGTGTACAAGATGGGCGTCCGCAGAAAACGGTACGACACGTGACGGCCACGCGCCACAGTCGACTATTAAATTTGCCGACTCTATGACGAAAGCAATAAGGATTAAAGAAACGATGTTTACTTGTTTGCCTGTAACATCCCTTTATTTGAAGTTATTCAGTAAACAGACGCTCGTCCCATCGAATGGGAATTTAACTTGTAACTACACGGTACATTGTACTCGTGTCTACTGTCACACAAGATAAGAGAGAATGATGAAATTCTCTATTTTTATTCGTTACAAAAATTTCGCATGCAATCAATTTGATATTCTTTCACAAACTGTGTATTAAATAAAGACATGATTGCCTTCACAGTACTCTCACAGAAGTAATCAGAGCTATCCTGCCATGGTTCATCATTATTTTGATTAACCTTCTAATGGACTGCTCGAAGTTTACGCTAAGTTTTGTGCTAAATACACATATGTCTCTCAACTTACATTCACAGGTATATTAAAGACGCGATCGGAAAGATCGTTAACAAACTCATATGCCATGTGCTACTTATTAAACATGCTATCTCCTAATAACAATATACAATCCAAAAATTCAGCAATGTTTTGTGTGTATGACATACTAGTCGAAATTCCACCATCACCATGCGTCGAGTAGTGTGAGGCGTCTAAACAGTTTTATAATAAGCATATACCCGCATAGTAACCTCCTTATGTACAAACACGTGGTACATAGAGTAAATATAAATGAATGCAGCCTTAAAAATCATGCTCAGCATTTTATGATACCCAATGCATTGTATTGCACTTAAAAAAGAATTATTTACGAATAATAAAAAAACAATGTTAGAAATTCATTACGTCTCACTTTAGTTGCTGAGTATTGATGGTATTTTATTACTAATAGTCATGGCCGCGAATGACGAACTCGTGACAAAACAAAAACAACCGCGGCTGACAGATCAAAATATATTTTTTATATTCTGTCACCTGGCAATTCAACAAAATTTGGGAAAAATAATGTAAAATTTAGGGAGGAAATTGAAAAAAAATATGTTAAGAAAATGCCAGTATCTTAAGGAGTTGAACAAATAATATATAGAAAAACACATTGCTGGACGCAAATATGGCAAGGTGAGTATCTGATTGATAGCTAGATGAGAAAGGTTTTGCGTTGTAACTCTTGTCGTTCTACTCAGTCGGGCGATCTTGCGACTGTTGGGTTTGACTTTGAATGACATGCATGCGATTCTTCTGCGACCACCACTGATGAAATATTAACATCAATTACCTACTTGACACCTGCTTTTAATACATTTGTATTTAAAGAGTAATACGTGATACTAAGAACCTACTTCTAACCTTACCCTTTAAAGGCAAAACTTCAAAGTAATTGTATATTTTATCATTTGTATAGAGTTGTATGCAATTGGAACGCTTGCTAATCTAACGCGGTTGTAAATTGCATACTTAGCGCGACCGCACACTAGGCCACTGGTGGTGGCTATTGACGCGACCACAAGTAGTTAAGCGCGGCCACAGCGCACACCACACACTGACGCGACTTTGGCGGCGAACTTCCACTAACGGCTAGTCCAACGGTGCATTGAAACCAGACGAAATCGTAATCTTTATAACAACCACCTCGTCGGAGGCTTCAAAACATCTTAAAACTACCCAACTGGCAGCACTGAACGAGCGTAGTGAAGTAGACAGCGAGCCTTCAGCAATTGCATGAGATACATCAGACCAGCAATGGGATGTAGATTTGCAACCAAATACAAATATGTTTATTTTCCTGTACAATATTGTTTACTATTTTCAATTAGTAATATTAAGCAAGCGGATATAGGTATAGGCGCATACAGGTATTAGGTATGATGGTATTTTAAAGTATTTGGGCACAGGAGTTTTATTGGCAAGTGAATTGAAACTTGAATATGCATGTATATATTAATAGATGGATTTATTTTATAAGTGCGTCCTGCACTGTTATTAAGGAAATATCATGACAGTTTCCGTGACAAACGCAAATGAAAAGCGAGCAGATGTTTAAAAGAAACGGATTTTATTAGGTGTTGCCAGTAGCAAAAAAATATATTTGAAAACGTATTTGATAAAATCGTGTATGCCATGCATCGTCAATGTAAATTATGTAATATTTTGACAGTTGCTGCCCGTGCACCGGCGCCGGCGGCGGCGCAGCAAAATCCAGTTTGCCGCTGATCTGCCTGGTGCCGCGTGACGACTCACAAGCCCCTGGGCAGGCTGGCGCGTCCCGACCCCGGCCTCCTCCCTCCGCCGCACAGAGCGACTTCCAACTTCTCGATGAAGACTACATTAAGAAACATTTTAAATTGCCGCAAAGGGCCCTGTACCTAGACCCGTTCAGGTAATTTTTAACTTTACGATATCTTATGTAAACTTACAAATTGCATTGCTTTAAAAAAGTTGATTTAAGGCACAAAATATAATGCCCAGGTACCTCAGCTGCGGTAGCAATGCTCTGTAGAATTCGTACAAAGCAAAATTTGCAATGACGAGTTTTTAATATTCCCTCTGATAAATTTAATCTTGGGGGGGGGGGGGGGGAATTTGTATCGTAAAATTATACAAACTTAAAAAAATTACAGGCGTCCATTAATAACGTTTCCTATGACACAAGAAGATGTGAAGCACTTTAATTTAGCAAGGAAATACAAAATTAATCAACAGATCCTAGACGGCTTTTTGGATCCAAGCGAAGCTATATCCGCACCCAGTGTGTTTGTAAGTACATACTATAGACTACAGCACTATACTTGCGAGTCAGTTTGTTGAGTGTAATATATTTATTATTTAATGGCACTAGAACAGTTTGGTATAGTTCTTTACACGTACAAAATTATATTTTTTCTTCTCATCCTCGTTCTGAGTTAGCACAATAACTACGAACCCTTAATAATTGCGACGCTACTGCCATCTATTATTAATTTATCTCACTAAATATGTTTTACCTGTACTCTTTTTTGGTACCGTAATTTATGCTTCTTTCATATTTGTTGAGTGTGAAGATATTGTACAACTGGCTTAGATGAGTTTCATATTGTCAAGCTAGGAGTCATATTGTAACTGAAGAAATTAGTCCTTCTTGTTTGTTGTGATTATACTACACTTTAGGAATTTAAGACGTAAGTAGATATACAAAATATAATACGTTGATACATTTTTTTCTACAGCCTTATGCCAAAACTGAAGCTGAAAAACGTAAAGAGGCGGAAGATGATGAAGAAATCATTTACATCTTGCAATTGCCGGATTGGGAGTACAAATGTCCGGTGCACAATGAGACTATCAGGACTCCTAGGTAAAAATAATATTTTGGTCTTAATATTATTAAGTAAATTAGCTGTATTTTGGGTGTATATATTTTTTATGTGAGATAACTAATTAATTTGACTTAATAAGGCTGCGTGTAATGTAGACGAATCCTATAGTTCTGATATTATGTTAGAATATAGTTCTAGTTGTTGAGCATCCCAGCTCAGAAAATTAATTCGTTCGCGTAACATGAGATAGCGACATCTGGTGCATACTATAAATATAGATACAGATAACAAATAAACGGTCTTCTTAATTTCATTCATCATCGCTAGATGTCAGTTATCCTAATTTATTACAATATTTTTTTCCTATTTACAATATAACATTTCTTTTGATATTGAAATATATAGGCTAATAATTAACTGATTTTGATTCAGGTTCATATGGCACTCGTGCAAGAAAGCAAAAGGAAAATCCGGTGAGCTAAAACAAGGCGGCGGACCACTTAATAAACCAAAGCCATGGCTATTAAGCAGACATACAGATTTCGATTTGCTCTCCCAGTGGTAAATTTCTTATATAGATAGAAGATTTTTTAAGGCGTTATCATCCGATTATGTAATAAAATTATGTTAAAGAATTTGCAACCATGGTTTTTTATTTTTAATACAAAACTGTTACGACTCTTTATAACATTATTGAGAATAACTTTACCAACAAAATGTTACGATAACTTTACCAGTTTCTTTTCTCCGTATAAATTACTTTATAATTAACATGTTGCTGTTTTTTATTGGTAGGTAAAAGCATAAATAATAATCCATTACTTTATTTATGGCGGTTCCATAGAGAGGTCTAAGTGCGTTAGGGTCATATAATTTACTTAAGACTAAGTATGTCTAGTCGCCCCATAATGCTTGGTGCCCTTTTAGTTTCCATTTGATTTGACCAGATCCGACATATTTTCTTATAATATATTCTTTCTATTAAAATTATACAAATACCTACCTAATCACGATAAATAATATAACAATATGAAAATGTCTTGGAAATACTTCTATATACGCATATATGATCTTCGGGATCATTGCTTATTTTCGTTAATAAAGAGAATGAGTTACCTTTATTTAAAACTAGCTGTTGCCCGCGACTTCGTCCGCGTGGTTATGAAGATATGCATTACTACTAAGTTGTTTAACGCAAATTATTTTAATTGTAATCGAGAACATAATATGTACCTATTTTCATTCGTCTAAGTCTGGAATTGAAAAATTTCCATACAAACTTCACCCTCCCATTTGACCCCCTTAGGGGCTGAATTTCATAAAATCCCGTCTTAGTGAGCACTTACGTCCTTGAAAGAACCCACATGCAAAATTTGAAATTCCTAGCACTTGTAGTTTCTGAGATTTCGTGATGAGTGAGTGAGTGCTTTCGCTTTTATATAATATATAGAATAGATAGGATGTCGATTTAAATGACTAAAATAATTCCGAGGGAGTTTAAATAGTAATTAGCTTATCTGGTTTTCGAGTTGAGCGATTTTATGGATTTAACCTCAATGCCATGTGTGTGGACAGCACGCATATGTAGGTTAGCCAAGTCATTTGCTACGTCATTGTGTATTTTGATATAGTGGACCCGCCTGCATAGTGGTCACCGGGTTGTTCTACGCGCGGTCCCGGGTTGAATTCCGGACTGTCTTGAGAGAACCGCAAGGCTGTACACGTTGCAATAATTTTAGTTATCAAACGTACGTAATCTGACGCAAGTCAGAGGTGCGTGCCAGTGAACCCAGACCCTCAGCGTGAGGCTGAATTTCAAACCACTAAGTAACGCACACCAGAAAACCAGAACGTATTAGTGATGTAGGTATGTAACATGTAGGTATATTTCTCAAATTTGTACGCTGTAAAAGGCAAAATGTATAATCGTGTATATTTGTGTTTATCAGTGGAATAAAATAATTTGTTGTAGCGCCTACCGCAACCTTTCACCATCACCAAGGGTTGACTGGTAGAGAATGCCACCTGGCATTAAGTCCGCCCTTTGTAATCCTCTAGGTTCCAATAAAGAATAAAAAAAAAATATGGTTTGAACCAATAACTTTGTAACAACTTTAAATGTACCCATATTTGTACAAATAAATGACTTTGTCTTTGTCTTTGTGATTTTGAACTGTATCAACCTGTACAATATAAGAAGGTGAGTAGCATAGTAAACGTAACACAGTAGGAAGAGCCGCGGTGTTACGAGGCCAATTACACTGGAAACCAAGAAGTCCTTGTAAATAAAACGCATGTTCGAGATCAAAGCCTGCGGTTCTCAAAGTGTTCGCACACGTGTCCCAATTGGCGTACGCAAATTAAACTCCACGTGAACTCGCCGAGGGCAATTAGCGGCAATGAAAGGTTGGAGCTTCGCCTTTTAGTAACACAGGTTCCGCTGGACCAGACAGCGTCCGATTGCAAAGTGGGACGAAATGAGCTTTTTCTCCGATTACCTATAGAAAGCGACCTGAAGAAATGATCTTTATATATTTGTAGGGAAAAATAAAGAAAATATTTTATTGGTTGGCCTAACTACGCACTATACATAAATGACTATAATTTCAAAATACTGTAATATTGTAGTTTGGGGTATCCGTTAAAGTTAATGTTAATAAGTTAACGTGTTTTTCAAATACACATGGAAAAAAATGTTAAAGTTAGCCGATGCGTGAACAACCATGAAAAGGTTCATTGACCTGCAGAAGACAAATGATTCTCACGGCAATATCCCTGAAAGAATACACGATTTTTGTAAGGCGCAAATGTTAGTAACGCAGGACAGCTTTTGTTTTAATCTCAGCCTAGCACTCAGTGGCACGTATAAACAAGCAACCGTATCCGGGCCACCCACGGCAATACTGAACAATAACCGGATGGGAACCTAATGGTAACTGTGTAGATTTAATACGAATGCTTCCTGATTTTAAATAATAATAAGTAAGACAATTACATCATCGTTTATCTGATTCTACACTACTAAATGCCTGTGTTATGGTAACCGCATAGCTGATATACATTATGTATAAAACAAAAATGTACGCAGTCTGTACAGTACGCAGTATTGCAAATACATTTTTTATTTTTGGTTGGTTGCGGGTTCGATTCCCGCCTTGGAACAACATTTGTGTGCTGAGCACATTTGTTTGTTCTGTCTGGGTGTAATAAAAATATCTGTCCGTATTATACGTCTGTTTATCATCTGTCTGGTTCCCCTAAAACACCCACTTACCA
>DWQT01005259.1:0-10448 GCA_018244895.1 Myscelus amystis hages | reverse complement strand
ATCTCAGGAAATATTGGTCCGATTTGAAAAATTCTTTCAGTGTTAGATAGCTCATTTATCGAGAAAGGCTATAGGCTGCTATTCACAATCTCATAATGGAAATAAGTAAAACTGTAGTATATGAATTTAGATATTTCAAGGATAGCAGGAAATTTCGCGGTATAGGGAAAGGGGAATCGTTTTACTCCAAAATAAACACGCGCGAAACCGCGGGCAAAAGCTAATTTACAAATAAGTTAGACCAGATTAATTGTTTTTATAAGCTGAGGTTAGCCTAATATTTCTTTTAATCTCTACATCCTGTACAAGTATTTATGAAAAATGTAAATGGGATTTTTTTTTCTTTCGTTATGCCAATTCTTACGAGCTGTATTTTTAGTAGTTTCTTGTATAAAACTGTACGCTATAAAGATAACGATGCTGGGAGCCGTAAACAATGAAATAAAACCGTAAATAATATTGACATTTATGTGGTATTCAATATGTATGTATGTTGTTTTTAAGTATTACAATCTTTGTCTATTTTCTTGAAGGACGAACACATTTATGCTGAAGTTTAGAGAAACAAACACTGTTCCTATCTGCGAGATAGTATTGTTTTTACTTTTCAATCTAGATTGGAACTTTTTGAAACTTGACTAAACTTAATCTACTAAACTCCCTGATGCTTAGTATATTCTCTAATCAAGACCATGCAGGTACGTTCTTATCTTAACCTTGCGTTTTCATATAGATATTAAAACTTTAATATAATGTAAAATGGTAATACTAAATATTGGCAATTGTTTGATCATATCGTATACAATATGTAGTTGGAATGTTCAGAATAAAGATCCCCGAGCCGAGTGCCAATATTCGAATTATCCTGATTGCCAAATTGCCTTACGCCGACCGCGGCAGATTTTCAACCAAAGCTTTAAATGTCAAACGATCAGTGAAAACGTTGAAATTGAAGCTTTTTCCCGCTCGTCATGAACCAAGAGACCTTAGCCCCGTTATGGCGAATTAAGCGTAAGGTTCTTTTAAAGAATTTTCCGGTCCGCGTTTCCCGTTGGGACTGGGGAGCGACTCGCGCCGGTCGGAGTTCAATTTCATAGCAATGTTTGTAACCAAACCGCTCGGGACGCAGCCCCGCCGCTCGCTCTAGAAACGGTGAACGGTAAACGAGATTTGAAACAGACTATTCTTCGCCGTGGAACGGAAACGGGCCTATTAACGTTCAGGACGGAGTTTATTTAAAATTTGACTTTAAAAAATCTTGTTCAAATTTGTCTTACTTACACGTAATGTCACAGAAGGCTTTGATTTTATAAGTGAATACCAAATTATAGATTACAAAATGATTTGAAAAACAATACATAAATTTTGTATTTAATACGTAAGGAATACATTACGGCTGGTAATTATGTATATCTTACATGAAATCACGCGGAACAACAGCTTCATTAAATTTCATTTTAGTTATTAATCGTACGTTTTGTAAGTGGCCTTGTTACGGTCATACTGTTTTACAATACGAAGTTAATTTGTACAATATTTGACTGAGCAAAAAACAGTAGTGCGTATTGCTTCTGTTAATCGCCGGCGCTTGCATTGTCTATTTCCCCTCAGAAGGGATATTTATTTATATTTAGTTATTGGCAATGAATGGGTGCACGCATCAAGCGTTTGTAGAGTTGTATTCGTATTCAGCTGAACTGAAATTCAACGATTTAACATTAGAAACAGATGATTAGTGTATCCCTTTAGATCAGACGGTCAGCATAACCCTTTGCGACCGTTACAACCAAAAAAAGATCTTTATAGCATATAAAATAATTCACAGTGGTCTTAAAGTCGATCACGTTGTCCGGTAAGTACCCGCCCAGTCGTTTGGGGGTTTGCGAACGAGGGTCAAGCCTGGTAAATTATTGTACAATGATGACAATAGGGTTGAGAGGTGTTGTATAGGTACTATTACATTTAACGAGGCATTCCAGTGTTAAGTTTCCTTTAAATTGGACGGATATTTAAACGGGCCGGATAAACATTGAGTAACATAAATGACCAAGATAATTGAGATTACAGATTCATACGTTCATTCATTCATTCATATTATTTCTGTTTTAAACGATGGTATAATAAATTGGTCTGAAGCACCTCGTAAATATTTAAATGCATTGATATCCAGTACGTACTTAAATGCTAAATCGGATTCGAAGAATATCGTTGAATAGCGAAGCGATTCGTATTTTAAATTTATGTTATTTAATGTTGAAACCTGTCTGTCGTACAATAGAAAAGTGTTTCAAAACTTTACATTAATCCGTTCGTGTTACACTGGCGGGGCGTTTTAATTAAAAACTTGGGAAGTATGCACGCAGTGGATTATTCCTCCCGTAAATAGGTCTTGCGCGATGCAGTAACTCCGTCGGATATAAAGATTAGAACCACGTCTTAACCTCGTTAACGCTTGCGTGTGAAGATTAATACCCACTGGACTATGGCTTAATCATCTGACTTCATACGCTCAGTATAGATACCGCGAATGGGAGTTGACACATTTTTAAAATAGAAGAAAACTAGGTTTGTGACGCTAGTGGCTCGGCTATCAGAGGTTTATTGCACTGAAAGAAGTTTATACGCAGTTTTGATAAATCGCCGCTAGTGGCGTGTTGGCACATTCACAAAAAAGTTATGAAAGATGAATGACGTGCGGTTTCAAATATGGTATTTCTTTTGGAAAGATGGTGTCTAATGATATATCGTTGGTCGCATAAAAAGACGCAGTTGTGACGTCACTCGTCAAAAGACTGACGCTCGAATCTCGGTCCATTTATGTCTTAACGAAGCAATTAAACGCTCACTTCATTTAGCGAGGCCGCTAATTAATTCATCAGACCCTTGAACTTTCAGTTTGAATTGTGGCCAGCGCTTTTCGGTGTTGTGTAAAATGCGCAAAACAAGTTTCGCCGAAGTGGCTCGCCAACTGTGTTAAAGCGTATCCGAATCTCTTTTGATGTTGTACGTAGTGAGTTGGTCGTGTTTTGTTTTTTACTTGTCGTTAAAGGCGTGTCTCTGTGGTAATAAGAAATTTTATCGACTGTAAAACGTATTTTAACTATACATTTCCTAAAAAAGTGGCCGTTAGATTATTAGCTAGCATACAAACATATAAAACATTCCAAATTCGATTTCTGTTTTTAACTGGTTAGATACATAGATATTATGACGTAAGAATTACTGTTTTGAAAAAGTGTTTTACGTACTGTATGTGTGTAACTTTTATAGCAAACTTTTTAACCTCATATGCTTTTACCAGAAAGTAGCGTCTTAAATTTAATTATAATACCACCATCCTGTATACCTGGCGAACGCGATAAATAGTTTAAATCGAAATAAAGCAAGTTACCTACGTTGAAACCCTCGTAGTATATTTCAGATAGCAAATCCTTCCTATTAGTAAATATTGTAGTAGACGTTGCTTTGGTGCGAAGTGGCGTAGAGAGAGGTCAATGACCACCACGTAGGTCGAAAGGTATTTTACGGCACACAAAATATCGGACAAGACATGAATGGTTGAATTTTAGTTAAATGTAATAAATAAAGATGAACTATGTGTGAATAATACTTGGGAAATACGATAAACATTTGCTACTGTCATTTAAGCTCAGGAGAAACAATTCTAATTTTAAAATTTTCTGTTCAACATGTTTTACTTTGGATGCATATTATTCTGTGGCAATTATTTTTAGTACACATTATGATGTGCTAAGTGTTTTTTTTTACCGTTTGTGTCTCGAAATAAAATTTATATTCGTGATGAAAAAAATATTGCTTTGATGAACGATATGAAAGAATATACAAAGAATGGACTGGGAATGAATAAATTTGCATCGAATATGAGCTGTAATTAGACTAACATACATTTTACATATCTATGTTATGTTCATAAAAAAATTAACTTTCCAAATTCACGACTCTGTTTCTACGTGTATTTACATTCAGCAATAGTATTGAAAGTTGCTCGTAAAACTGATCTAACCGTATTTTAACAGCATGTGAAACGTTACAAAGTTGTCTCTGTCAAAGTCGTGTTTTTGATTAATTTTCTGTCGTGGAAACGTCGTTTTGCTTTGAAAGTGCTCGTGTAATTTTCGAGAGCGCTAACTCACTCGCAGTCAACAGGCACGCAGCGCCCTCTCAAATAAACATCTTATGCATAGTCGACAGGCTTTGTTTAAAAATAAATTTCGCAAACCTCTACGGGAAGGGGTCTGAGGAAAGGAGTTTTTTTGAACTTTTCGAATTTTTAATGAGTAAACGAGTTTTTAACTTCAAGTATGTGTAATAATCTAATTATCGACGCATGTAAAACGGTTCAAACGTTTAATAAAATGTTAGGTTTTTTTTTAAACTGCATAAATAGTCTTGCGTTTGGGTGTAAGCACACCTAATAGTAATTGAGGGGCGACTAAGAATATTGCTACATTTTAGTATGCCACAAGCATCTACTCTGCCTATACATAAAGATAATAAGCGTGAGGGTATAGATATTGACATTTGACATTGACAGGCCTCGTGGTTGAGTGGTTAGAGAGAGACCCTGACTGTGAAACCGGAGGTCGTGCGTTCGACTCCCACCTACGTCAAACATTTGTGTGATGAGCACATTTGTTTGTTCTGTAATAATAAAAACATCTATGTATATAAGTGTTGTCTAATGTATATACTAATCGCTGCCTTGGAAAGATATTGTCGTAACTCAAATTGAGTGAATTTTTAAGTAGAGCATTTCAGTAGAGATTTTTTGATCAATAGTATAGTATTTCTGTGGCGCCGCGGCCATAAATTTTATTATAGAAATACGATTTTTACTGAGTATACAAAACAGATCATTTGACGTAAAATGGTGTTAAAAACTCAATTTTGTAGTATTTGGTAATAATACACTATCCTTTCAAAGCAGCGATATGTATGTTTATCAGCTGTCCGGTTACCATAACACAGACATTAAATTGCCTAATTTAGAATCAGACAGCCGTGTGTGGAATTGTCCTAAGATATATTATTAGATATATATTATATTGATAAAGCTGGACCGGTTGTGTGATTTCGCGTCATTTTCCGACCGTTTCGCAGGTTTAAACGCGGTTCTCTCGCCGCCCGCGGGCCTACGGCCGGGCGTTGCATAAACTCGTTTTTATCGCCGCGTTACCGTGTAACGCGCGCCCGAATGGCAATTTGCGTAATGGGAAGCTGTAGCGCGTCCTATTCGATCGCCCTCGAATGCGCTATCGCTTTACATTGATATCGTCCGCAGTCGCAGGTGGCCAAACACCCGTCCCCTATAACATCACCGTTCTAACGTTACAATTATTGTTATTAATTTACAACATGTCCATGTCATCTGTACTCATCATCATCATTTGTATACATACAGATTTACAGTTATAATAATTGTAATCAGGGAACATCAGAGAGTGATCCGGAATAACCGGCGCAGCTGAGTTATTTTGCAGAAGTTAAAACAAAGAAGCAAAGGCACGATAAGAAGAAGAAGTATCTTTAAAATTATGTATGACTTTTGTTTTTAATTTGTCACTAAAACGTAAATACCTCATTGCAACTAGACATCTCAATATTACAATCGACAGGGAGGCTTCGTAAAATGAAATTTAGATTGCATTTGTTTTGTATACGACGAATAAAAGGGCCGAATGAAAATATAAACCATTTTAATGCCCCTTTGATAACTTTATCTTATTAACTTAACAATGTTGTAACGCACTGATTGAATTGTTACTAATTTAAACATGTCCCATTAATTTGAAAAATTGGTTGGTTTTGTATTGATATTTCTTTTTAAATTATCCGTGGTGAACGAAATTGTATGTTTTCTAACTTACATGCTTAATTAATGCTCTTCGAAGAAAGACGAAATCGAGATAGAAATATTGAAACAACGTAGACATTCGTAGTTAGGTGTAACTGTGTACGTTGAAACGTAAAATATGTACCGGTTACAGAACCTTGACATCATCCTTCAGCGCGGCGGCCATTAAGGTAAAGATTTATGACCTTGGCGCTATAGCAAGGTTGTATTGTAGGTACATTTAACGAGGCACCCTTCGACCGTGTTTCCGACAGGTATGTCTCGTATATATATAATCCGAACGGGAATTCAATTTCACAAAAACGTATCACATTAGGCCTGACTGATATTTTATTTGTCAAAACAACGTTTATTCCATACTCATTTAAGATTTTTTATGTATTCTATGATTTTTTTATTACTATGCCACAATACCTACACTACGTCTATAATTATGGTTCTATGACGCAGTTCAAAGTACTTATAGGGTAGATTAAAATACATACAATATTGGTTTCTAAACTGAATATGCATATTCTTCGCGTGCGGCACACATTGAATTTTTGTATAAATCGCCAGTAACAATTCAACTTCATTGTTAACTTATATTCAGCTACGTTTTTCAATGTACGTTATCTTATTTTGGTATCTCGCTTGCTTCCCGTATTTTTTTATCGCGAATTACAATCGTGTATAATTTTGAGGTTAATTTCGCAAAATATACCAATGTATTTTCCATTTTGAGTTAAAAGGAAATATATGAATTTTTTATTCGTCATCGTGGATTTCTCCAATGATTAGTCTCTGATATTCATATTACTAATAGCCCGTCTAGCTTTTCAAATTCTAGTATAATTTATATACTGTTAATTCTAACCGGTCCCATTTGATAAATTCAATCTAAAATTTAAAACTGTACCTACTTCGTCATAAACTGCTATACATAATCTTAATTAACGTCAATTTAGAATGTAGATAATAAAATGTATTCTGCTTTGCTGTGGTTACCGTTTAATATTAGGTGTTCGAAGACACGTTTACTACACATAAAAATGCACCACATACAAAAAAAAGTATGAAAAGCAGCGTAAGATATTGTATGTGAGATTTACGTTTATCTTATGGTATACTAAATGAATGGAGAAAAGAACAATAAGTAAATAAATGAAAGGAAAATGCGATAAATTTTCGCCTTATCTCCACCCCAGACGGCAGATGCTCCGAAGATCGGGCGGCTGCGACCAATCAATAAGTCTTAGTTGCGTCACGGCGTCCGCCCTAATAAGTGCGTACTTTGTCTAGTTCTTTGACCCCCCACGCATTTTTATTCAATATTAATTAAATTTGAACTAATCAATGTGTTATGAATGGTAATTCGCTTTACGTCATGCCCCATACGCGTGTAATGGATTTCAATTTATACTTTTATCATCCCGTTAAAATTCACTGTCACGGGTCATGGATGGGTTTTATATTAATTTGCAGCAAATACAGTATGTACTAAAATCTCTTAAAAGAAAAGTAATAAGTAAACAATTTTCATAATATTATTATGTTACGCAATAATTCGATATGTATAAGAAATTCGGTTTTGAGTTGTGCAATATGTTTTCACTGTCATCTTTTACAGTATCGTGTTATATATTTGTCCCAAATTCGGAGTACATCTATCATGAACGATCGACTTTAGCGGACGGTTGAAATCAAAGCGAGCGCGATCGGAATAACAAAGTACATTTCAGCGTTCCGTCCGCTGCGTATATTGTCTTTCAAAGTGCTTCCATAGAACCAATCTATGGAGACACCACTTCTTACACCCTTAATGTATTTACGTAGAGAGTACTATGGCGGTCTATGCGTGTATTTACGTCCTACGCTTTATTATTTATCGCTCTTAAGTACTTAAGTAAACGGCTTTCCAACAAGGCAGGCGCTTAGGGGATGACGGTGCGAGTATATTCGATGACGCTACGACTAATGGAATTAAGGCGTTGACCCATTCGTAACAGAAAAAACATTCCACATCCAAGACATTGGGCGCTTCATTCAATCAAACGTATACGAAACTAGCTACTTAGGCTTCGTGGTGGGCTAAAGTATATCGTATGGTCGGTTTTGTGGATTTGTTAACGTTATTTGCGGTGTCGGATGCGCGGCGGCGGCGACGCGCAGCGCGGCGTTAAATCGAAGGCGCCGGAGAAGGCGCGCATGCGCGGCGCCGCTCCGCCGATGCCTCCGCCGCCGGCCCGCAGTCGCACCGCGCACCCAATCGCGACGCCATGCCGGCCGACGCTGCGACTTGACCGGAGCGCCCTGCTCTAAACGCATCGCATAACAAACGACCGTAAACGCGCTACGTCATCACCCACGTCGAGCGGACCGGGGTAAGTTGCTCGCGGCTCGCTCTCATTCCGCACCGGGCTCTGGCGCGGTGCAGTGTCCAAGGTTAAAAGCTTCCGATGTGCTTTCCCCGGATCTGAAAACCGAACGGGACAGAGGGCGCCGGTGTGCGCGGTGAGTCATCTCTGCGGCGACGCATTTTCATGGCCGCCCTCGCTCCGGGACCCCGAGGTCTCGCCCGCGGTCCCGCCGCTAGGAAGATGTAGGTTGCAGTGGACGTTACGTAAGTGCGTGAGGAGTGCAGCGGCCGTGGCGCCGGCACTTTCGACTCCGTGTTCGGCCGACCGTGGGCAATTACGGCACGCGAGGATCGCTTTCAGGAAAACATTCACCATTTTATGTTCGAACCTCGAGCCGTTCGCATCGTGGATATCGTTGTCAGTATTGTGTTGGATCGTCATGCGGCCCCCGTTTTCGTCTGTGAACCTGTCGGATAGCGTGTTTTTCTATGAAACGTTGTGTGATCTCTTTGTTGTATAGTGATAGTGGATTACGGTTTTGAGTCGGCGTCGACTCGGAATCAGTGTTGCGGTCCGACATTTTTGTTACTATCGATTTGTATTTGTAATTTAACGTTGCGTCACTCGCTTCTAATGACAGTGCGGGGGCGCGGGTGACGGGTTTCGCAAGTAAGTTGAACAGTTTTTCGTTTTTGGAACGGATCTGTTTGGGAGTGAGGCGGCGCTGCACGCGACCTTTGTGCGCTAATCGATGTTGTGTCAGCTGACGCAGCGCACGCGCACGCTTTAGATGTGAACGGGGCCGTGACGCCGCTCGAAGGAGTAACGGCTCTTGACCCGTTATAACCGTCTCTCCGGACTCAATCTAACATCCAAACGTCCAATTACTCAACGCACGGTACTTGGACATACGAAATGCAAGGCGGCCATAAAGCTAATTTAAAAATGTAAACATATATTTGTATTAAAACAATAAAACCTAACGTAACTAGTCCGCATATCGTGTAAGAAGAATCTAGAAACATCGGTTTCGCTAAGATTTACTACAATCAATTGTAGCGTTTGAATAAAAATCATTCGTCCATTATTTCGAGCATGCGCGTTAAAAATTTAATCGTAGTGCAACATCTTTTTTATGTTTCGTAGCATTTTTTGTAATCGCTCAATAGTGATGTGAAAATCGATTTTGTGTTCGAATGGCGATAAAAGTGACAACCACGCCATTTGCAACGATTTACTCAAACATACAACACTATTTAAAATATATGTAACGCAAGTGTAGAATATGAAAAAACACTGCAACAACGGTGCCTTTTCGAACAAAGAGCCTTGTTTTCAAATACACTACGCAATCGGATGTTGTATAAAAAGTTTTAAAAACCGATTTCAAAGAAAATTGATTCTAAAACAAAATATGTAGTAATTGAAAATATATCTATTCTATCTATAAATTCCTCGTGAATACATTACACAAATGTTACTACCGATAAAAAAATTTCATTCCCTATTTATTCATCTTCAGAGTTGATATTTTTTCTATTTTCAAATTAAAAAAAAAAAAATATTCGTCAAACGCATTAGAATAAAATGCATTTGAATTAAGAATCTCTTACGCTATTCGAAGTCAGTTGAAAAGTAGAGTAAATGTCTATGTTATTAGTGCTTTTTGAATTATCCAATTTTAATTCAGCGTCGCCCGTGAACTCAATTGTGATGCTGTGAACAATACACCCGTTATTCCGTGTTACGCTCGCCACCCGACCTCGTTAGCCTCCGTGCCGCGTCGCAAGGATCATTTCCCGTCGCGAATGGGAGTTTAAAACACAATTTGCGCTCAGACTACGCTTTTGTGAATGAAATGCAATTTAATTGCATTTAACAGCAGCGTTTCAACGGGTTCGGCGTTGCGATTCGTTGTCGACATTCGAAAAGTTAAGCCTTTGTTAAAATAACCTTGAATTTGAAACGCAACTATTCGAAGGTTTAATAAAATACAACTCGGGTAGAGCGTTAGTAAAATGTTACAAAGTGTTCTGCTGTTATTAATGAATGTTTGTGTCGTTTTTATATAGCGATATTAAACTGTCGTTAGCAATTCGCTTATCTTCGTTCTAGATCGAGACGAATTTGTGCCACAGTTAATTGACACTGTTGTACCTTTTTTTTTATAATATGGAAGTAGAAGACGAGCATGCAGTCCACCTGATGGTAAGTGGCTACTGCCGCCCATGGAC
>DWQT01005258.1:0-10449 GCA_018244895.1 Myscelus amystis hages | reverse complement strand
TTATCAGCTGTCTGGTTACCATAACACAGGCATTAAATTGCCTACTTTGGAATCAGATAGCCCTGTGTGGAATTGTCTTAAGATATTAAGATATTAAGAGTATCAAAGGTTTCAATCAACATCTTCAAAAATGTGTTCAAGTCAGGTAATCACGTTAAAAACTTCGACAATGAATGTATTCTCTTATAAAACCATTGTATTAAGATACAAATCGAAATCTGAGTAACAAACGTGAAATAAATTTGTACCTTTCCTTCCCTAATGGTTGCGTAAAAACAAACCAAACTTGCATACCTTATCTTGCATATTAGGTACTACGAGTACGTGCCTTTATGAAGTGACTTCGACCTTCGAAATTCAAATACACATACGCTCATACAAAATAGACAGCGTTGCTGCGGGTAGGCCCGGTACGTGTCACAATACGCGATAGATTAACCAAAAACATGAGCATACTTCACGGCTGGGCGGCGCAGGCCTGATCGATCAATTGCGCATTGAAACGACCGATGTAGTCAAGGCGAGCAACACGCCGAAACCGACTAATGACTGATAAATAGATTAAATCTACGAGGAAGTATCGCGGCGTGCACGATTCGTCCTAGCGGGCCCTTGTTGTCCTCACGCGCACACCGCTCGAGCCGTACGCGACGCACGCACACACGCGCAACGCGAGCGTGACCACGCGGCGCACACACGTCCACACACACGCACACACGCGATCCACGGAATGGCCATGAGATAACTGACATCACAGCAAGGTCCCAGCTAACGAGTACCGTTCGCATAAAACACTACGAATAAATTAAACACTAAAATTAACAGAATTTGGGAAAGAATCATATTTTAATTTAAAATCGGTAATATCCATATAATATTTTCTCGCGGCAAAGATACAGACGATTATTTACACTTTTGAATACTTCACTGTTCTATAGGCGGATAAACTAACGTATACGAGGGAACATATTAACTATATCGAAGTACAGCCGTCAATTATAACATTATGCATTATTAATATATTATTATGCACTTGTTATCTACTTATAAATAATACATAATGTCTGTGTCGCCGCTATCTAGGGTCAAATAAATCATGGTTACCGCGTGATGTAATTACTACAGTTAGTGTAATTAATATGGTTACTGTAATAAAATTAACATAGTTAAGAAACCGTATTTTTATGCAAATATTTGTCATTTCAATTGTAATGGATGCTTAGTTTCAATTTATCTTTTGTATATTAAATAACTATAATAAATTGATATGAATTTAAAAATTTATTCTAGCGCCATAAATTACAGTGACTTTCGTATGCATGCATTAGCATTACACCATAGTCACATTTTAGTTTGATTGGACATATGCCTTATACCTCCCTCCCTGTTCCCCGCAGGCCGCTGAAATTTGGGCAAGTACATACGTTTTATTAAGGGCGCAACTTCTAGGAATCTAGGTACACAGATTAACTCGCGATGTGTGTCTTCACAGTAATAATGAATGATATTTAATCCTCAATATGTATCTTACAAATATTAAACAATTATATTAAACTTTTTTCTCGGTTACTAGTGTTTTCTATTAGCCTTTATTCCATGGTTAATGCGTAATTCAGCTCCGTTCTACCATCGGACGCCAAGAAATACCGTAGGCTACTAAACCTACTAGATTCAGACTCCTGGGCATCGGACTAAGCGGTTACCAAATCGTTTCTAGCCTAGACAATATAGTGACCCTTTCTCTATTAAAAGCGAATGTTCAAAATAACTTTGAATATGGACTTTCTAGGCGCGCGTGGTTACATCCTAGACTTACTATCTGGCTGTATTCAAAATAATGAAACACCGCCATAGTTTGGTATATAGGATTTATTGGTACGACATAGCAGTCAGTGCTTCATGAATGATCATTACAATTAGTATGCTAACGGTACTCACGCGCCTGTAGCATGCGGCGCTCGCTGCGTAGCACACAGTACGCGCAATGACGACGCGTGTTTATTTGTACCAAAGGCTGTATTCTTATTAACGAATTTTGTACCCAATATTTAATACCGAAACACCAGTATTGGATTAGATCAGCAATTTTCTCAGATATACTTTTATCTCATGAAGTTAGGGTAACTTATTGCTACGGTGGGGTGGGAATCATTTCCAACTAATCCTTATCGACTAATTTGACTACAGGTTACTGTTATATTATGTGAGGTAGTCTACATGACGATATGCGAGATTGCACTAGAATATCTATCTGTTTAAACAGCTTTACAAATTGTATTAGCTACGAAGATTGTTTTCGTATATTCCGATGTCGCCTACCCTTGAATAAATGTCGTTACATCTTATCTCACTTTATAAAAACCGTTGTATAATATTAAATTCATGTGAATGCATGTTTTTCTTTTGATTAACGCATGTGTCTGTTTTCCGTTTAAATTTTTTCAGATGTCTATCTACCAGTATTAACGAAAACTTATAACTGGCCAGTGAGCGCTCATGTCATTTTTATTTAATTAACGCGTATCTTAGTTGTAAATAAGTGTAGAACAAAATGAAAATAATCGCCGCAACTTGCCGCCACGAAGGTATCGCCGCTTTCAATTTCCCCGCGACGGTTAACAAATAGGACAACAATGGGTGTACGAGATGAACAAATTTAGCGGCAACCGGATTCGCCATTTTCACCGCGGGAACACTCCGTCCGAAACAGGCTCTAAACATTCTGGTTTGAATTAATGCCCATTAAACTGATTTTCATTGTGCCCTTTCTCTTTGTCTATTTATATCAGCCCACTTTCATCGCTCACTGCATTATTCGCCGGAGCGATATTAAATATTGTGCGCCTGCCAGTCAAAATCGGACATTTTATTGCGACTACCGTGTCTATGTTGTGAACAGATAAATCTAAGCACCTGTGTACAAATTGACTGACGCTTTGCTCTAGTGAGGTCGTGAGTTCGATTCCCACCAAGCACAAACATTTACGAGAGGAGAATGAATATTTGTTTAAAAAAATTATCTATGTATATCTCAGCATATACATATGTATTTAGATAAGTTTATCAGTTGTATGATTACGATAAGAAAGCCCTCGAAAAGCTTGCACGATAATCGAACCCACTCTCCGTGGGGTACACTGTCGTGTAATGTTACGATTACAATTACATATCAAACAAATCTTAATATACACTGATAAATAAAGTAATCGATATAGCCTTAGTAACGAATTCCATTATAAATCACAATTGCAAAATAACGAACTAACAGGTTCCAATTAGAGCAGGCTGCGTCGGTCTTACCTTAAAATTTTCCTAACCTTAAAATATCTTACGTGCCTTGAAAAGGGACAATTACATTACGACTTAATGACGTAATACTAAATTGAACAAAACTTAAAAACGTAAATTACATTACAAAATAGTGAACACCGCCAGTGCTACGTCGGTCAGCTCGTCGTGAGTATAATTAAGGAATTAAAATTCAAGGCAAATGTAGGCCTCGGCGGTGTATTCAAATAAAAACACGATGACGGTATAATGTATTATTATAAAATACCTGCGTTTTACAAAAAAAAAAAGAAAAAAACAAAATAGTATTATAATTGTATTGTAACACTACAACCAACAAAACCTTGCTTTGAATACGCCGCGACGCGTGGCTGTACATGGAAATGGAAATTTTCATTTCAATTTTTTTTGAGTTTTGGTTTCACGAAATTGTGTTTACAATGGATTACACTATTTATTGAATATCTGAAAGTAATTCATTAAGTAAATAAATTAATATAGTGTTCTCGACATAGATACTTCTTAACTTTTGCGTACGTCTTTGCTTTGTAATAACTAGAAGCGTAAATCTACAATTTGACGTGTCTAACATACGAACTGACGAAATTCGACACAATCTTAACAAATCCTATTAAACCCCCTTAGTCTTCGTCATGAGATGAAACTAAAGTTATTTTGCAATGCAGCGTAGACCGTTCTCCAGAATATATGGGCATTTGTTTAACAAAAAAACGGATTTATTCGGTAATGCAAATGTAGCAAAATCACCAGTGGTATTAAATCGTATGTGTTTCAAACACGACGAGACAATTCGCATGGAAACTGGGTCACAACGGATGAACTGAAAACGATAGCAAGACGGATTGACGTCCTCGCGCCGGGAGCACTGACCCGGGGACCCTGAGGTCTTTGCCAAACTGGAAACAGCTATCTCAACAGATTACTAAACATACATACATACGTTCGATTATTGTTCTTGTTTTAGATCGACAAACATTAATCGTGCCTGCACCGCCGAAACCGGCGTGTACGTATGAAAAGCGATGAACATGGAAGCACTTTAGGTCTGTCACGAAGTAATGTAGCGATCAGTGCGCTCTGCCTATCTCGACAAATAATGGCGTAATGGTATTTCGATACCATACCCCAATTAAAACTGTAGATACCAACCTATAATTGTATACATTCATAATAATTCTCCGTTGTTAATAAGTGTTAGTTAGTAAAGGCTTTGACCAAATCGAGCACGTACCGAGGGACGGCCAGGTTATGACTATTTTGAAGGTGTTCCTTTGGCTACTTCGATGAAAATGGCAGAAGTGAAAACAAAATGATCGTACTCAGGGGAAAATTAGTCTCCGTCTGTTCTTATGAGTTATGGAATAGGGTTGAACGGATATGATTTTCACTTACACAAACAAAACATCACCACCGATGGTGTTCGGTGTCATATTTCGACAGTTGCATAAACATTACGCCACAGTTTCGCCCCAACGGTAATGGAATCATCTGTCCGTCCATACGCGGCGCGCAACGCTCGCACGCCTGCCGCGTAAGTCCTAGCCGTATACGGCGATGTTATTCTAATATCATCGTGCGAACCATTTACGTACGATAACACGGATAACGCGGCGCCGTCATCGGGCCGATCTTGACATTGAAATTGAAAAATGTTTTCATATTGCTCTCTCGCAGGTACATATTCGTGCACATTACGTATGTAAAAACAAATGCAGTGGACTGATTCATCGTCGCAGAGCTTAATACTGTTGTAGTCACACACGTAACATTTCGATAGTTTCTTACTTTAATGTAATTAAAATTGAGTGATGGTTGTGGATGAAACACGACAGGTTTGTAAGGACAGGGATATTTGGCACTCGGTGCTTTCTACCTACTCCCTTAGGGACCTGGCGTGATGGTTATATGTATGTATGTAATTAAATTTTTTCAAACATCTCATTCTCAATCTCCTTCCTATATCGATGGCTTTTTGATTGGCAGCTTTTGACGAGCTTTAGTGGCAACAATGAGAATTACTTAAAAATCGAAACGTTCTAATTGCGACCTAAGAATATTAGCATTGAAAATTATTTATATCTATATGTTGCGTGATAACAGAAATTAAATTCATCTGTCCATATTTTAGTACGAACGAGATGACCCTAATTGCGTTGTAATATAAAAGACGCTGCAATATACGCGTGCATATTACAGCAAAAGACCAATAAAATCATCTGGAATGGTGACATCTATTATCCTGTTAGCAATGCCCAACCAGTTGCAATAAAACCGCTAATATAGTAAAAGACGCCACGATAAACACGGTAACCATTGCCGATTACATCAAAAGCTCATAATAATCAGCTCGAAAGGGAGACATGTTTTATCCTGTTAGCGACACCCGACCAGTTGGTGTAATACGCCATTAATAGCGACGGCCGCATCGCAGCGCGTGACGCGTGGACGCTGGCAACATTGCAAGGCTCTTCCTAGACCTTTGCTGGTGACTCACAACTCAACCGTTCGTATCAGACGTGCATGAGCGCAAGGTTTTTTTTATACAGCTATGGGCTTGTTTTGCAAGGGCACTTGATGACAAAAAAAATAAAATCGAATACCACTCATTATAACAGTGTGGCAAAGCCTCGCGAAAAGACAATTAACATCTAAATACATAATGTTCTTTAAGTTGTGTGCATTTTCCCAATCCAGACTTGGGATAAATGATGGCCTTAATAATTTAATTATGGGGAGGGATAAAGAAAATCTTGGTGGTAAGTGGGGAACGACCTAGGGTAAACATTTACACTAAATACATTTTTTGATAACAAATCGCAACTTAATTGAAAATTTCAAGAAACACAAATGTACGCTCACTATCATATGAATCAAGTTGGCTCGCCGACTAGAGCAGTCCAAGAGATAACAATCATAAAAGATCAGAGTTAAAATAACAAAGATCTGATGTAAAACCCACTTCTATTTTTGCGTAGAAAGGAGCGTCAGTCGTCAACTTTTGCACACTGGTACCGTGGTGTTCCGGGTTGGACACGAGCCAAAACTGCACAAAGGATGCATAAAGGGCGGCCGCGTAGAGTTATGACACCCGAAACTAAACATGCCCGCCAGACAAAAGCCGTTTAGGGCCGGCTTAGATTTATGCGAGCAGATAGCATACAAATAGGGCCGTTAATGTTAATGTAAAACCACTTCCTGCTGACGTATCAACATTCGTGGACTCTCGAATGAATCCCTTTCATAAGTCAAAATTAACTGTAGAACATTTATGCAATTATTTCTTTGCAAAGTAAACTCGATTAATGCAAATAACATACCGACGCAGTTTAAACTCTATTAAACGTTAGCAAAACCAGTGAAAGTCAGCAGTAGGCGTAAGCGGGAGACGTGAGGTAATTCCAAACGTTATAATGGAGATAATTATACAAGACCGCAGAGACGTGACTGCATTAAGTGTCCAACAACAGGTGCATATTTTGGCGTCCACTGTTAAATGTTATTAAAATGGAACAGTTGTCCTTGCTAGTGGGGCGATAAGAACAGTGAGTGATCAAAAAGGTCTATATACTACTACGTCTGGTCATTTATTAGACGTACTAGAATTCATAGAAAAATTATCACAACCATCATTAACACTTTCATGTATCCTTATTGAGGGTCGGGTCGTATTTAATATGACAGCATTGAAGGCCAAAACGTATGACGCTGCCCAAATGAGTTCTTAGAATTCGTATACCTCGGACGTTATTATAAATACCGCCAAAACGTGCAATCTTCCTGGAACCGTTTTCCTTCATGGTTAGAATAAGTCAGACGGCGACTCTCAATTCAAAATGTGTACAGAGAGAATAGAATTTTCTTACATGAGTGCCAATGAATAATACATAACAATTCAAATACCCCTATGAGTTAGTGACACTTGGAAAAATGACAAATTGCATGCACGTAAGTTAAGAGGTAGGCCTAGCGGACTGCATAATAATGCATAAGCGGAATTTTCCAACAAGTATGCTGCAAAACATGAAATGACGTAGCGGTTAGGCCAGTTAAGCTGCCACATATAGCCATACGGAGGGCATTTGCGCTTTTTATAATAAAGTCGGTTCACACCGCACACGGAATAATGACTTTTTATTATTACACGTAGTTGACAAATCATGTGTGGATTTAATTCCTGAAAATAACTCGCGAAACCAACTCAAAGTCGTTGATAACAGGATCGATGTAGTATTGAGAAGCGAAAAATGTATACGGTATTAATTTAATGGGACAGATGCGACATAGGAAGAAGTACAATTGGTTGACACTTTGCCAATAAATATTTAGGACAATCGCTTACAAGGAAGCAATAAGGGAAATAGGGCGAAAAATGTTATATTTCGCCGCAAAGCGACGGCCCAGTTTATCCCTAATATGTTTATCTCATATAAATATTAATAGCAATGTATACTTCGCTATACATATTATAGGAATGTATATTTCGAGCATTGAGAATGCCAGTATTCATCAAGCCCATATTATGAAACAGTATAGAGTAAACAAATAAACATTGATTGTCCAACTACATAACAACCAGAAGATTTAAGCAATTTGACCTAATGTACATAATTCCATCGTATGAAACGCAAAATTCAATGAAATTCACATATCCAGCGTTCTTTCGTAATGAAGAGCTTTTGCTTATTTAAAAACCCATTCGTGTCCTAACAGCCCGAGGGTCCTGACGTCTCATTATGTAATTATCCATGTAACAGTATCATCTGAAGGTGCCCATCGATGCTGTAATTAACCGAATAGACGTTTATCCTTCGTCTTAGTTGTCTTAGCTTCAATAATTAACGACATTTTCATAGAGCGAAGTAGGCTTTACCGGATTAACGATATACATCAAAGCGGGACCGAACTATTTTTGGATCATCATAATATATTATCGGATAGTGCTATCTCAAAGACAATTTGTATTTCTTTTCCTATTTGTACATCGTCAGTAGGTTGAAAGTTAGGATTCCTTTGAGAGATTGGGTGAATTTCTTATTTAATAGTAAACAAACTGTTATTTGCCTGTTTTTCAAAACAGAAATTGAAAATCACGTGGTAAAAATGATAACATATAAAGGTAACTAATTATAAATACCACAAGACAGGCTGTGTATGCGGTAGAAAATGCAGTCGAGGATTCATCTGAAGTCTCCAGATTTCCGTATTTTTCCTGCACTTATTTATCCAACTGCCCTGGATACACAATTGCAGTATGTGGATAGGACAAAAAACATTCTCCGTTAGTCATCGTGAAATGGCTTTTAATACTTACTTTGACCCGTAACCTTAGGTCGACGCATTTCTGCAACCTGGCCAGTGGTCCTAACATACTCTCCATTCGAGTTAGAACATTATTCCTCTTTCTAGGCTCCCGCGTTGCCACCATTCCTGAAAAATAAGACTTCCTATTATTAGGTAATTGTATTGTAATATTTACGCTGCCTGTCATTTTGAAACTGATAGTCGTGAAGAGTTTAGCCGCTATTTTCTTTATAGAAAGCAGTGAAACCACGATATAGCACTTACTCGTACAAGATTTGTTACTTTGATAAGTCCCAGATTGTACTTTATGGGGACTTGCACTTAAAATTAGATTAATATGATCAGACTGATGTTGTTTTGTTTATTTGCAAATCAAACCCTGGCATATAGGACATCTGATGGAAAATGTGCGTCTGGTATCACTGGTATCACCATGATGAATATTAGGAGTCGTCACCCCGAAATCGAAAAAGTCTTTGGAGGGATCTTCGGTTAATTCCAAACACAATTTATTATTCTAACTCGACGTCAAAGCAATTGTTGGAATTTCGGAGGTCTACCATAGGTGAGACGAGGAAATTATCCTATTCTACATTCCAGTGTACATATATACTAATAAGGTTTCATAACAAACTCCATGAATGAATTTATTGACATAAGTATGCTATTATTACGCATTCGACTATGAACCACTGCAAGGAATCACAGTAAAAAGATTCGTGACCCCAGCATCGCGGCGAAGACCAGCGTCACACTGCCCACGTCGCCGTACCGTCTTGTATAAATATAATGAATCATCAATTTGTATGTTGTCATGCGGTATACAAATATAATATCAGTTTATTAGACAGATAACGTACATAGGAATATAACTCTAGCGGCACACTATATCGTGCCGTGACGTAAAAAAAAAAACTTTTTACGTCACCTAAACTAAACAAAGGGAACAGTTCTCTACACACGTTTCAGTGGTGTTTCCTATTTCCACCTTCGCCACTAAAGTGGAAGGAAAGGCTTGTTTCGACAGGTGTATGTAGCATAATGTAAAGTGCAACGACTCGCCGAACGCATCAACCCCGCCCATTAAGTGCGCAAGCAGTGTTTGACATGTCAAACGTCTGAGATTTTATTTAATGTGAAGTTCGTTGGACGCATCTCTGGTCACGTGTTATGACGGTGCGCGTAAAAGTTTTACGTACCGATAATAAAAGTTAAAAGCAACACATGTACGATACGCTACGACTGGCCTCTTGGTGTAGTGGTGACACCCAGACTTCTAGACCGGAGGTCGTGGGTTCGATTCACACTCAAACATTTGTGTGATGACCACATTTCATTGTTAACACAGGCGTTTCATTGGAATCAAATAATTATATGTGGAGTAGTCAAAATCGAAATAATTTCCATTCGTATCGCCTACGGATGCACATACAGAAAGCCTGTTCAATTGTTTTACCTAATATACTACCGGCTTAGATCGCGACCTCGAATGAGAAGATAATATGGCGCGTAACTCGCAAGGTTTCGTTTTTTAATTATTAATCCGTTCATACTTTGCTACGATTTTATATGATATAACATTATCCACCTTTCTTGCGTTTAAATACGATGGTTACAATGAAACAGTGTCAAATCGTACGAGTTGGAAGAAAACGGAAGATACATATATCATTATTATTGTTATTCTATCACGCCGGTTCCTTAAAGAGGTAGGCAGAAAGCACCGAGTTCTAATATCCGGTTAATTTAATTAAACGCAAAATAAAAGGTGGTAGAACCCTCTGTGGTTCGACTCCGGCGGCACCACCGTCACACCTATTTCTGCCTTATAACAGCAGT
>DWQT01005257.1:0-10449 GCA_018244895.1 Myscelus amystis hages | reverse complement strand
GTGCGTAACAGAGTGACACTCCACCACTATAACGTAAATTAAACTACTATAACGTAAATGCATTTAATGCAATTGATTTTCAAAGGTTAAATAAACCTAAATCGTATCATACTGATGAATCCATTAACTATACCCCCTCTCAACAGTATGCAGTATGCAGCAACGGAAATACCTGTTGAGATAATATTTTACAGTACAAAATCAGTTATATAAATGTATGGTTCTCACAGAAGCATATCTACAAGATCGTTATTAAGACGTCGATGACTTTAAGTGGCGTCTTAAATATGTACTTATAAACACAAACACCTACAAAGTTTTAACTCTTTTTATTTACCACTAAGTGCTTTTTAAAACATTGGATATTACTTCAAAAACACCTCAAGAAATAGATTGAGAAGCTGTATTAGAGCAGTCAATGAGCTCGCTTTGCCGTATGTTAAAACTTAAGAGTAATATCTTTCAATTATTTATGTACGTATTTATTTTTAATATTTACATAGGCCTAGATTTAATAATTACATTATATAATTAACGTAGACTCGAGGGTAACTGGTTAAATATATTCGACCGCTACCTCGCTATATGGCTGGCTACCTATGTTGCATTAACTATACTTACCTAGTCATCACAACCAACCTGTTTATAGCTACGGCTATAATATGCAATACGTTGCATTTAAGCCTATTATTGTCTTGCATTCCTTTTTTATTTGAATTATCAGAAAATCAATATTCCTTTCTGGTGTAGGTATTGTAATACTTGGTGCTTATAAGTGCTACTACGTTCTGCATATAAGGTATAAGCTAAGTACGTGTATAATATAAACTACCTAAGTACCATATTGACTACTTGGTATAGTACTATTCCTATCCTAATGACTGGAACGTTACATAAAATCCGTTTAATTTCCCCAATTTTAACGATGACCTCTCCAGAATAAGCTTAACACGTGACGTAGGAAATAGTGACGACATGATACAAAACAAAATGGCCGCCCCAATATTTATAATCATACGTACGTAGTACATAGGTTACCATAGATAGATACCTACGTATTCAATTAATAGGACCTTACATGTTCGGTTTTGATAATAAAAAATAAACCTTATCTTACGGGTTATTCAATAAGACACACAGTTTGATAATAAAAGGAATTTATTATTAACATGTTCATACATTTCTGTTCGATTATCAATGTATGAAGATTAATAAGGTATAAGTTACTTAAACATATCTCTGCACTTCATCGTCGAAATTACAACAGCTTTAAGATTTCTACTTTCTATTTAGATAGACAGCAGCCCTAAAGTAATTGTTATAGTACCTAGTTTAATCAAAATAAGAGATGTGGGAAATGTACAGAAAATAACATAAAAGCGAATTTCACAGATATCATTTATTTCAGGAAAATAAAGGGGACATTGACAATCACCTGTAAGAAATCGAGCAACAATTTCTTAAAAAGCACTCTTTAAGATAAAAGAAGGCCATTCATCTAATAAGACACTTAATTTAAGAAGATTCCTCTGCTCTGTCAGCACTTCCATCAGTTAATGCATGATTAAATTAAAAATACAATGGTCTTTTTTATTAAATAAAAAATACGTCAACCTCAGTTCTATAAGTACGTTAACAATTTAGTAAACATTTACCAAATTAACACGTCAGTCATCCTGAGATCAGTATTAAATTAGACTGATGTGTTACATAACTTTGTATCCAAAAACACGTTGGTTTATGGCGGGTTGGTGCATATTATGTTCGTAACTCCGAAATCTATGTCTAACTTATTCTAAAATATTTAACTTACATATAATACCTATGTGGTTGTATTCAATTTATTATACATTTACAATGTCTACCTATGCCTTTTTTAAATACATATAGATCATTTCAAATACACTTCAAGTATTATTATAACTAAATAGGCAGACATTAAATCTGATAGTCTGAGAGAAAACGTGATTTACTAAGAAAACAATAAATTATTAATAATGAACATGACTTACATCTATGTGTCACATTCATATATGTATGTATTTCAACTATCTATTTTGGAGTGAGAATACAGATCTTTCATACAGTATTATTTCAACATTTTTTGTGACTTATAAAAATAGCAGGACAGCACACAATTCATAAATACATAGTAGGATATGATATTACTGATATTAACATCATGTAAATCACAAAATACATGTAGCCGAATATCTATGTGGCAAATTTATACACTGAAAAATGTACAGCTTACACTATATTATGTAGTAGTTGGTTTGCGTCTTTCAATAAAAATAACATTCACACTTGGCATTATAACTACCTAAACTGTCACTAATTATCTCTGCTTCCCGAAATTATTAAATTTAAATACGAATGATATTTTGTAGCTTAGGGTTATTTACACAATACTGCTTGAAACTGCGGAAGTGTAAAGCGGGCTGGATACATTATGGTATAAGCTGCTGAGGCAGCTTTCACACTTGCCTCATTTATGCTATTTACCTTTAGCAGTGATTGTCACTGTAGACTTTGTGGGTTGGGGTATAATGGTGATTTCATCACTGATTTTTAATGGCTTGAGCAAAGGGTCGGCATCATTAGGTTTAGACGTACTAGTCTTACTTTTGTCCATAACACGTTTGGCAACAACACTGTGTGCGGAATAAACATGATTTTCAAATTGCTTATACATTCCAAATGTAGCAGTGCACACTGTGCACTTGTATGACAAATGTGCTGGCTTTAGAGTCATGTTGTGGTCTCTAGAAACATGGTTCAACAGCTTCCACTGATAAACCCTGCCACAAACGGGGCATCGGCCGGCATCTTTTCCTTTGTTAGCAGCTTCCTGCATTGAGCTAGTCACTAGTCCGTGAGAACCCAATAAGTGTCTTTCGAGACCCTGATCTGTAAAGAATCTGAACTGGCATTTTTGACAGTTTAAAGGTGGTCTGTTATATATCATTTTTGGATGAATCTTAACCTTATGAATCCACTGCATGTGGTTTCTCAATTGTTCCAAGTCTTTTATATATCCATCACAGATTTCACAGATAACAAATGATGCCTTGGAATTTTGCGAAGTTTGTGATGAAGAAGGCTGTGGAGCACGAGGTAGTGGCGTGATGGAAATTTTAGGTGTAGCTGATGCATGATTGTTTCCTTGGCTATTTTGTATAATAGAATAATTAGAAATGGTAGCTCCAGATGGGGGATTATTGTGCATTATCATCACTCCACTGCGCATTATAGGCACGCCAGATACAGGGGCCCTAGTAGGTGTGGACATAGGAGGACGTCCACGTGGCCTGCCAAGTATAGGAGCACCGGGCATCATCGAATTTGCCACATTGAGAGGTGGCCGACCCAAGTTGCTCATACCCACTTGCGACCGGCTAAAATTAGTTTGATATGGTCCTACAGCATTATTTCGCGCTCTAGTCAGTTTTGGTATTTTTGCTGGAGGCTCCCACTCTATAGGAGGTCCTAGATTGAATTCTGGTTTAAATTTCTTAGCGCAAGCTATCAAATGACGCGCCAGTTTAGTTTTACTGTTGTCTTCAAAGTGACAACTTGGACATTGTTGATAAGCTGGTGCCCTCTCCAATCTACCTCTTATGTTATGTTCTGCCTCCATGTGAAATAGAATATCATGTGGGCTACGTATTTCGAAAGGACAAGTGTTACATTTGTAAATGTTATTTTTCATGTGAGGTGCTTCTAAGTGATGGGCCAGTACTAACATTGACTCTGTTTGGAAACTACAAAATTCACATCTCTTTTGCTGCAAAGCATATGGGGCATTGGTTCTCTTACTAAATTCCAAATTTTGAGTGAGTGACACAATAGCAGTCTCTGTAGCTTTGGTACTACGTCCTGATTTCTTTTCTTTGTATAATTTACGATTCTGTTGTTTCAATAAATCACTTTGAACATATTCTTGGACAAAGTTAAGTCCAATATTAATAAAGAATTGGCCTAGTGAGCAATCAAAATAGCTATCAGACTTACCACCAACAGTTTTGGTGATATGAGTAATGGGGTCACTAATTGTATGAATAGAATCGTCTTTTTCTTTAATAATGACAGTATCATCATCACTGAGTGCCTCATCTTCAGTTTCGCTTGAAGATTCTCCATCCCAAGAATCATCATCTTCCTCATTCCTCTTCTTACGTTTTTGTTTTTTCTCTGCCTTCCTTTCCTTATCTTCTTCCACAGTTTTTTCATCACTAGTTTCCTCTTCCACCAGCTCTCCCCTTGCAATTTTCTCCTTCTTTTCTTTATCCTTTCTTTCCTTTTCAGCCGTTTCTTTGGCCAATCGTTCTTGACATTCTTTCAATTTCAATTCCTCTAATTCTTTACCCAATTTATCTACAAACTCCCGAAATGGTTTAAGAGATGGCTTTTCATAAACATATGGAACAATAAATGAAGGTGCTTCAACCACAAACATATCATCAGTAAGGGAGGGTAATATATTAGGCACTGGAGCTGGTGTACTGTTACGTGCGGTGGGGATAACTTTCACTGGAGTTATGGTAGTCCCTCTAGCTGCTATGCTCTGACACAAGTTACGTGCTTCTATTGCACTAGTTGTATGTACCTTGTTCTGAACTGGTACCGGCCCCTTCCCAGACAGGATAGTATTCGTGTCAATGATAACCACTGTGGGCTCCTTGTTTTGATCAGCATCATTTGTCGCAGCCTGTTTAGAGGCCAATTCAGCCAATCCTTTAGTATCATTAATGACAATAGGTTTAGGCTTCGCAGTGGATTGATTCAGAGGATCTTCCACAGATACTTCTTCCACGTCAGATTCTTCTCCTCCATTTTCCAATGGTTCCTGTTCTTTCTGTTTCTCCTCTTCTTTATTGCTTTGTTGCGATGATTCCGAACTTTCATTAGAGTCAGTACTAGAATTCGATGATTCATCATCATTAGTCACCACACAGTCCTCATCATCACTAGTTATTTCATGCACTTCTGGTACCGGGGACACGCCGTTCTGATTTTGAGGTGCGTCTTCGTTTTCAGAATCACTGCTGTCGTCTTTGGGGTGGCTTTCTTGTGACGTATCATCATCACCCTCAGTCCGTTCATCTGTAAATTAACAACAACTGTGGTACAATTTCATGGAAATTAAACATTAAATAAACCACTTCCCCTAGTTCTCTCCCGGGAGTACTTGTATCCGTCATGCGAGTGTACTAGTTGACCGTCATTCAAAATAAACAAAACATAAAATGTCTATCGCAAAATATTTTACGGCCGATCGGCAATTCGGGACAAACTGGAAGACCGTCATGGTCTAGGACTATACGAGACTAAGGAGTACTCTATGTGCGTCGTCGATATAAATGTCAGGAAAATCGTAAAATGTAGAATATAAACGTAACCTAACGGTCGACGCAGTACTTGTTAGCCTCTAGTTTAAGCGAAAACACCGTGATTTATCACAATTGTTACTATACAACCTAAAGCCAGTATACTCGTATACTATATAGCGTCACCAAATCATGTGGAGTATGGACCGCCATATGGGATTCCATGGCATTGCTCCGAAAACACTCTTTCATCATGTTTGGTACAAAATATGTATTATTATGCAAATCTAAAGTAAAATAAGTAAATGTTCAATTGGTTTAAGTACCTGCAGCAGTAGAAATAGACATTTTCTGAAAATTATCGTATCAAAAACTAAAAAATAGCACAATAGCACAGTAGCGGAAACCAAACCAAATCAAGCTGTCATTTTAAAAGGTTTTAATATGTCAGTTCTGAAAATAGGATAGACGCTTAACTTTTTTCTACCAAATCATTTGTATGGTAATATTTAATAGCTGCTGCTATGTTTGGTATAGATTTTTAAAGACAAAAATTATTATGTCACTACAATTCACAAGTCTATACTATATAACTCAATTAGAAATGCTATTTTATATTTTCAATTAAAACTACTACAAGATAATGTGTAATATTTTGAAGACATGGAAACACAGTGCATGGTAGAAATTACATGAAACGACCGAAACGCTCAAAAGGACGCGTATTGTGGACTTCGGGGAGAGCCGGATAGCTAAGACTTTTGTCTCGTACTTAATACTATGAATAATTCACCATCAGTACTAAAAAAAATTATAATTTATAAACGAAGCCTTGAGTTCATTATCAACTTAACAACTTTAAATAAAAATAGACGCTTGAGTGTGTAATGAAGTTGATAAATGAAATAAATTTAATTAGAAATTTGTGAAAACTACTTTACTGATATATTATACATTTACTATACTATCGTACTCACTCGTAACATTAAAATATAATTTAATTTACTAAAAATCTTTTACTACCAAATACACTAATAAATGATTTACATCGTAATGAGCATTGCATTTTGTATGGCAATACTCAAATCACCCGTTTCCTTTTCCTTTTCTTCGGACAAGAGATTTGAGAATAATATAAGTGCACAACACAAGTAGTTATATCTTGTAGACAATATGCCATAGTAGGTAAATCCAATAAGTCATAATAATAATAATCATCAGGTCACACTTCGTTATAGCAATAGTTATTTGAAATAGTACTGTTAAATTCTATTAACATTCTTTAGACTCTAAATTCATTATATTATAAATGAATTCGTTAATCTATCAACATTGACATGTCTACTTCTTTACATAGGCCCAGGCATCACAACAAGTCCTTTGCGTAATAAAATACGATTAAATGTTTGCGCAAATAAATATTTCATACTTAACTTTTTTTAATATCATACGAGATGTAGTGGACCTTTCAAATTACACTTTATGATTTAAAAAAAATCAATCTATAAATAATGAAATAACATCTTTAACCAAATGTGAAGAGGAAAGTAATGCATATGATAAATAGTTATAGTATTTATTAATAAAGTTTAAGGGCATCAAATATTAAAAATAAAATATACAAATACTATTATTGCCATGTTTTAATAACACACTCCCTTTAATAACAAGACAACAACTAATTTACTTGCTTTCTCCGTCAAGGCATTATCCTGTATCCTTCAATACTTCTGTTTATTCAGCATCTTCATCAGAATCATTATGAGTTTCATTAATTGGCTCATTTATGGCTCCTTCATCTGGTTTTCTGATAACCCCCAGTTTTTCAGCAGCATCTAGACATTTCTGTGCATATTCTTTTGTTTTAATTTGCTCAGGGTCCGATATCTTTGTAAGGGCCATCAATATTTCCATCACATCTGTCTCGAAAATTTTTGCAGCTATATCTCGATCTCCTGATATAATATTATAGAGCATGTACGTTCCTCTATACTGAATTTCTTTCACAGGATTTGCCAAGACGCACCTCAATGTCTCTAACCATGGCTCTAAATCTAACAATTTTCTACAGCACACCTTGCTGGCAGATGTAAGTATACATAAAGCCCCTGCTGCAGCCATTACTGTATCAACATCTTCCTCTTGACACAATAGGTATAAATATTTAGTTTTGTCATTATTACCTTCAAAAGTTTTAATTACCTCTTCTGATTGAAGCAAGTTGCATACACATTGAGTCGCGGCTCTTTGAAGCATCAAATGGTCTTCATACAAATAATGTTCTATTTTTGAAAGACCTCCTTCCTTTAGTATCCTGTTTCTAGTTGTTTCATTCATTCCCGCTAGATTACAAAGGGCCATGAGGGCTTCGAAATTTTCTAAAGCACTGCACTCGGGGTGCAATAGTGCCACAAGAGGTCGCACTACTTCGAGATTCCTCTGTCCGGGAAAAGCAACTTCAGGATTGATGGTTATTCCAATTCTAGCAAGAGCTTGAGATGCTTGCTTTTTGCCATTCGTTGTACCCTCTAATGCCATTGGTAGCAACACCTTCGCTCCGCCTTGCTGGACTACGACTCCTCTTAATTCTTGGAGACTACAAATTGCATTAAAAACCCTTGCAATTAATTCTCTTGAATTATGACTCTCAGTTTTCGACAAAGCCACAAGACCGGTAGTAACACCCGCTTTACACAAAATTGTTATTCTTTTATTAACAAAATCAGGGTCATCTAATTCATGTTGTTCCGGGACATGTTGTTTGGCAAATTTTGCAAGTTCTAACATCTCTGGCATAATTTCTTGTTTCTCATATGCATTGCAGAGATTGACTAGTGTAGTTACTACTCCATACAGGCAAGACTGGTCACCTGTCTTTGCCAATTCTATGAGAGCTTGAATAGCAGCTTTGTCATCAACTAACTTTTCTTTTACATCTGCATCTAATGTAAGATATGAAAGACCTTCAGCAGCCCATTTCCTCATATCTTTGTCTTTAGCTGGGTTAATCAAAAATCTTCTGCAGGCTTCTGCCAATTTCTTAGTTGAACCCTCTGCAAATGGGCGTATAGAAGCGTCATCACCGCCACAGCTCCCAATTTTACAAAGGCCAACTAAAGCTCTGACTCTCACTGCATCATCTTTGCTCGTGTATAACTTCTTCAAAATATCAGCACCCTTATTGATAATCGTTTTTGCCTTATCCTTCTTAGACGCAGCTGCAATCAAACATTCACATGCCACCTTCTGTTGAAGAGCATCATCCATTTGAGCCATCATTAAAACCATCTCCAAAATGCCTTCTTTTGAAATAATGTAACTTCCAACATCCAATGGTCCTCTTAAAAGAGAAGTAATAGCTACTGTCACTCTTACTTTTGACTCTAAGTCTGGGGCAGAAGCTTATCCTTGACAAATTCATCAACTTGATTATTGAAGCGCTCTCTTGCCTGATCATAGTACATGTTTTCATAGATCCTTGCAAGACAGGCAGCCGCAATTGTTCTGGACGAGTTAGTAATGTTCAAGGCAGACTCATATTTATACTCTTCCATTTCACTACAAACTTCAAGTAATCTCTGTACACCTCTGATCTCCACAAACCTCTCGGCCCAGTTTAGAGTGTTGTAATGACAATTCCTCAATATTAACTCCATGATTGCGTCTCTGGCAACACCAGTAATAACTCTATTAGTTATGGAGTATGTCAAACAAGTAAGTAAAGTGTCTATTTCTGTGTTATTTGCTTCACATAATTTAGAATCCGGTTTGGAGTCTTTTGCGGTGTCCATTCCAGAAAATGTGTCTAGAATGATTTGTAAGCAGTACTGAGCAGCACCAACTCTCTCCTCATAGTCACTGTCAATAATCTCTAGAAACCATGGGATTCCTACTATTTTAATAATCTCTTTTGTTCTCTCAATACTTTTTTTACACATCTGTCCAATGACTCGAATTGAATTTACATATATGTCCTGATTTTTTTCCGACTTTACTAATTGCTGGATTTTATGCACTACACCACTTTTTAACATTATATCAGCACCGGTGTTTTCTTTTGCAAGAACCAGCAGATTAGCCATAGCTTTTTCGCGCTTTTCACGATCTTCACTTATCTCAAATGCCATCTTAAACATCTGGTCTACTTTATTACTAGTCTGTGCACTCTGTCGCGCCTTCTCCTGCACGACAGCATGGAGTCTTGTGAGTATAGGTTGCACCGCTTTATTTGTTGGATCAACCGTGAATATAGTTTTAGCATCTCTGTAAGCCTCCTCGAATTTCCCTAGACTCTCGAGCGCTTGAGAACGACGAAATAGTGCTTTGGGATCCTCTGGAATTATTTTGAGAGAATCATCGCAGTCCTTTATAACCTTATCGTACGCTTTGAGCTTCAGATTAGCAGCAGCGCGGTTTTTCAGATAAGTAGCCATGTCGCGGGAATCCTTCTCCGCAATATTAATTGCTTTTGAGTAAAGAGATATTGCTTCTTCATATTTTTCAGATTTGAAGGCTTCGTTGCCTTTATTCTTGTAGTTTTCAGCTTCTTCGTTATGAACACCCATTTTGCTTTTACTAATTAAATTAGTGCCCGCGAAACTTATATACTCGTAAAGAAACTTCTGGCACAATCTTGCACATGTTAGAACTGCGTTCCAAAATAGAAATTTTATTTTTATTCACATAGTAATCGTACTTCAGTAGGTAGGTATCATATCAACTAACGTGTGACGTTCTGAATGTTATACAAAGACGTTCTCTTCAAGTAAAGCCATATATAATATATCATATTTCAGTCATATTTTTTTATGCCAAAGTAAAAACTAGATGTGAATTTATATTTTATTTGAGTAAGGATAGTGTTATTTTTAATGTAACTTATAAACAAAAATAAAACTTAATACACTATATTTATTGAGGACTATGATTTACTATTCGAACGCTACCCGCCTTCTGAAGTCTTATGTCATGTACTTGTTTTTATATGTCCAACTGCACATTTATGGCTAACTATGATACTTATTCAGTTTTAGATTAATAGTAATAAAATATGTGTGAGGTTATTACTTTAAAATACGTAGATAATAACATAGACTGTAGTGTTAGAATATAAAAGATA
>DWQT01005256.1:0-10450 GCA_018244895.1 Myscelus amystis hages | reverse complement strand
CGCTTGGTTCGTCTTGGCGGGGCACTACCGTGTCCCCAGATAAATAGTAGGTACACAGATGAAAAGAATACAAAATCGTAGTGACTTAAATTAAAAATGACACGCTTAGATTTTCGGGTGTGGGGAATTAACAATAGATTCGGAATAGGGAGAACTAGATGTACTTTCATGAAATCAGAGTGACGTCAAGGCCAAGGTGAACCAGTATGACTGATGTAACTAGGACAGGTAACCGAAATTTGTCCTTGACTATAGGAGGATGAAATGCTTAGTCTCCACCTACCACTTTGGGAAATAAGCGTGAATTTATCTACAAAAACATGTGCGGAAAATAATGTCCTTTAGCAGATTGCGCTCAAATTCTCAATGAGCAAATTTTGTAACAATGGATTTTCGATACGCCCGATCGCCGCCCGATACTATTATATTAACATCCTGAAATAAAATTGTTTTCCTTGACCGCAAAATACAATATCATTTTGAATGAATTTGTTACATCAGTGGCTGTTTTCTATCTAACAAAAACAAAAAAACTGCAGATTTAAAATAATTAAAAAAGTTAATTGCATTAACATAATTTACACGTTAATATATCTGAAGTTATATAGCTGATACTCTTTCTGTCTCTTGTACTCGTATCAACAGTGAATCGTCGCTTATGTAACTTATATTATTAGCTTCCAGTACATTAAATGCGCTTTCTACACCCCGCGTAACTATAACAATCTCTACCATACTTTTTTGTACTGTAGCACCCCTTCATCATAATAGTGAAACCAAAACAATAGTCGATACAGAAAATCATTCACGTCGACTTGTTTATTGCGTCCCGGAAGTATTGGAATTTCTTATTACAACGTTTGATGATAGACAACACAGCTACACAGGCGGTGGTTGAAATAAAATAAGTAATGGAAGCCGTCGCCGTAGGCCACAGGCAAAATCAATTTGATCACAATTCTCATTTTCCCGATACTTTCATTTCGCTGGCTCAGTAGATACAATTCAGGAAGCTTCTGCAACGCTCGTGTATATAATTTGCTATTGGATATACCTACTCGTTGTTTCAAATATGTGTTCACCAAAGTACTTAAAATATCTCTGATATTGCACTACTCTATTATAATGTAAATGTTTCAAATATATGCTCCAAAAGCGCTACCCTAATTTACTTTTAAAGTGGTTTTGTGTAGTTGTTGTGGGGTCAATGACATTATTAACTATGGGACACAAAATGATGCTACATCGAATGAAAATGTAATGAATCAAAGCAAATAAAAACTAGTGATAATAATGCGCTTTTTACATTGTTGTAGATATTTATATATACTCGTATGTGTGTGTGTATAATTAGTAATCTACCCGAAACTTATTTGTTTTTTTCTACGTTAAGTTGCCCTGGAAAAGGAACAGTCACTTAATAACTTTTTAAATCGATTCTAGTCCCATTATGTTACGTTCGTGCTCTATCATTCTTAGGCTTGTTTTATGGAAATTAAGGGAATCGGGCCATTATCGCGTTCGCACAATGATTGCTAGTGACTTGAGAAAATATTTTCGCGACAGTGTGAGTTTTGTCGCTCTTTCATGGAAATATATGTGGTGATTATGGAGCGAGTCCTTTTCGACTTTTTGGTTCATTTAAGTCAGCTTTATTAAAATTACTTTCACATAATAACTCACCTACACACGTCTATTGAACTTGTTCAAACATAGGATTTAGGTAACTGTGACAGAAAGAAGGGATGAACATATAAAATGGAAAAGACTTTTTTGACTATAATCAAAATAAAATTTTATGTTACCGATAACAAAGGTGTAGAACAATATAAAATGTCACATAATTTGATTCGGGAAAATTACCTGACATCCCCATTAAGCTGGGCAAATTGGGATACGGGATTTGTAACGAGTTTAAAAATGTCAAAATAATTTTACTTTCCATACATGCTAGACCATGTGTGTAGGGATTAATCGTATATTATGATTCAAAAGGTTCCATTACATCTGGCGGTTGGCTTAAGTTAGAATCACTTAAATATACCTTTTGCAATATTACGACTGGAATAATAAAGCTGTCCCCAAGTCGTCAATTCATAGCACTCAACAAAACTAACTAAGTGAGCCTAGAAATCGATAGGTTGATTTAAATTAAGACGAGTTTATATAAGTTTAGTCTGTAACGCTAAAGTAATCGGAACTAACAGGATTGACAGATTGAACTGAACGAAAGACCGAAAGAACGAGATTCACTGATCTGTGGCCGAATAATCGGACTACTACTAGATATATTAAGTGTGATGACTGACCAGATTTGGACCTGGAAACTTACTGGACTAAATAGTATATCTATCTGTTTGGAATGGACTCGAAAGGTTTATTTACTCGTAAGTGGTGTAAAAAGACCCAATGTCACTGGTTTTTAAAAAAACTGCCTAGACTACATTATTTTCATTAAAGTGCTTGTGAAAAGCGACAAAAATTTGAAATGTAAAAAATATGCTGAATTTTGTGGCGCTGAACGATAGTTTGTTCGGGAAAAAAAAATCATCAGACGAGATACGCAAGAGTGGGTGGGAGTGTGAATCCCCATTAAAGCGTCTATGGGTGCGCCATTAAATAAACATCTCCGACTTCCCCGCTAGTTATTAGCGCAGCCTCCCTCATCCACTTCAGGCTTGCTGATACGGCACGAAGCGGATGCGAGGGCGAAATCAATTTCATTTTTCGACACGTGCATTAATGTTATGGCGATTGAAACCGCAAAGCACCGCTGTTTGCGTTGTAAATCTTAACAAACCTCGCCGGGCCGTGTAACCTTTATTTTGATTTAGTTTATTGTAACGTTAAGTTTATTTCAACGAAACGGCTTTTTTTACATGCGCAGTGAATATTTAAGTTCTACAGACACACACACGTTGCTTTTGATATTCTGTCTATTCTACCTAGATTCTAATTATTTTGTAGTAGCTATTTATTACGTGGCACATATGTATACAAACACAGTGTACAATACAATGAAAGTGAATGTTAGGTACATTAACACAATAATTTATCGAATGTCATTCCAGTGATTATAATCGAAATGCAATTTGGATACTATATGAAATATTTAACACTGAACGTCATTAATCCTAAAAATAATAATGTTTTGTGCATTTGTATCTCGCATTTATGCGGGTAAAAGGCAATATTTAAAACGCGCCGTATTTCAACGCTAGGTAGCCACTTTACGAAATTGGACATTAAATAAAAATGTTGTGAATAACTGCCACTAAGTTTCACGCGAATTTCCTAGTTTAACCTTCAGTCAACAAGGTAAAATACCTTGGAGGTTTAGAGATGCAGCTGGCAAAAAACATAAATATGCCAATAATGACGAATGTGAGGATGTCAATTTACACTCTTCCCACATTTTGAGCGTTTTTCGATTGTCCTATAACCGCATAAACTCTTTTATTTTCTAATGAAATTCTGTTTGAAAACTTCTAACGTATTCTTATAGATCTTCTTTAATCAATAGGATTTAGCGATTTCTTAACTCAATTTGCTACATTATTGCAGTTTTAGTATACTCACGTTGTTTATCGATTCTATTTATTTTTGATAAGGTGCATTCTTAATAAAATGAATTCTTTTAGTGCAGCGGTTGGGTACTGGTTTGCCATATAGCTTGTAGATTTCAATTTACCGCTGGGCTGCAAATAAAATGCGAATGGGTTCAAATAATTCCTCTTACTCAAAGTTATAGAAGCCTGAAGGTAATCCAAAAACTTTCCAAATGAGTACGATGAAGTGTATAAGCCAAATTGTTTGCATTGCTTGTAGTGTTAACAATTATTGGAATAATAATCTGATTTAATTCTGTTTTTGACTTTGCAAAAGCAAGAAAAAGAGTGAGTGGGAATCGCTGTATAAAATGATCCAAGCTGTGGATTTACCAACAGTGGATTTAACATAATTTTTTTTGGAAAATTTTTTTTTTGTGGAATTTTTGTATGGCAGATTCGCACAGAATACAGTGGACTTTATTCGGAAATATGTAGTATTTAAAGACTTTGTTATTTATTACTACTTATTATTCAACATCCGTGATCCGGTATGACATTGTGTTTCAAATGTAATGAAAAATATTATTCTGTTATAAATTCGGGTTGCACAACGAGCTTTTCCAATACGCTACCCCATTTTTCAACCCGCCGATTTCCAGTGAGATGCCTGTAATCCGTACTGATATCCCAGTTTTCGTTCAAAGTCCACTCGCTCCGTGTCATTACAGCAAAGGAGACTGATATACACATAGGACAAAATCGTTTCACCCGCTTAAAAATGATAGCAGCACTTATTACGTGGTTTTAGGATTTAAATTCGCATGTAACACTTCAGCTCACCGGCAAAGGAATTGGTTTCTTTGTGCCATGTTTTACTGCGATTGATTCCATCCGCGAGACGGACGGCGGTAGCAGAATAGTAAAAGAAGAGTAGGATGACAACTTGTATCTGAAAATGACTTTTTATGCTTGATAGCTACAGCAAGCACGCGACTTGATTTTAAATCACAGTGACATTTATACTAACGTTTTATGTACACTAAATTGAAGTTGTTAAAACTTATACATTTTAAGCTAAGCTTCAGCTTTCCTGTAAGATTGTGCATCAAAATTTTGTAAATAAATTAGTCAGCGCTCTAAGACGTAGGTACTCATCATTATTATCAATCATTTTAACGTAGTACAAACGCGACCAGGGTAAGAAGGTTTGCGGTTGTATGCCACGCTCGCCAAGTACACAGGGTTGTCTGTCATCCTTATAAAAACTAGTATTTAATCTTGAAAATGAATATTGTTTGCCAAATCCAGTTGTGCGTGATGGGATAAGGACCCCAGACCAAAAGAGTACTGACATACCGATGTTTCTGTACTGTGTAAGCGGTCGGGAGCGAGTGGCCGTGCACTTATCTAATTTTATTGTCACTCGTCGACGTCGAACCCTGTGCGGCGGAACCGTTAAGAAAACTAGAAAATTCCTTCCTCCCCACGAACATTTTTATCTTAAAAAGGATATCTTTATTCTCAAACAGTTAAACTCAATTTGACATCGCTAGAAAGATAAACGGCGTGCCCCTGACGTAGGGATACTTTGTGTTTACTGAAAACGTATTTTTTGTACGGGAGTAGATTAATTTAGAGGAATAATAATTAAGCCGTGTATACTATGTAGTAATACTTAAAGACAACATAACCTAAATTTTGCGGTTACAAACATGTAATAATTATATACCTATCATTAAAAATTATAACGTGTCGTAACATGTAATATGTCGTAACATGATATTAAAACGCTTCATACTTTGAGATTGCAGTATATAAAATTATATATCAACGTTTTGTATAATACTGTTATTGTCAATAAATGGAACTTGACGAAAATCGAATTGAGAATGTTAAAAGGGGAAGAAGGGAATAAAATATATCTCTGACTTACGCGCGCAACGCACTTTAGTGACTAGTTTCATTACATAGAAGTCAGCGATAAAAGATGAGCCAAATTCAAACCGAATAGGCGTTTTAAATGATTACAATTGAAGCATCTATTTGTGGTTTTAATGGTCGTATATCGCAAGTGTGTGTAGACAGCAACGAAGATTAGTGGGTAGGTGTTTATATCCAAAATTATTCCTTTTTATCTCTAGTGTAACTATGTTGTTGTTGTTGAGTTGGACTTAACGACATTTGAAGAGCACTTATATCACCATTGTAGAGTTTCTACATTTGGTTTCCAGCTGTGTTCTATTACAGTTTGACTATAGTGGTGTCAACTAGAGAACGCAAGTAGGTAAACCGACAGAACCCTCTATTGCCCCTGCAATTAACGCGTATTCTTAATGGATTTCCTCGCGTAAAATACCGTTACGGTCTCACCCAACACCTTTAAGATGGAGAAAATTTCCGACGATCACATTTATAACCTCTACCAGTTTCTAGCGCAAGCAAATGCTCAATCTTCTGTCTCTTGCTAAGATATGTTGAGAGATCGTACCCTGAAAGCAAAGGAAAGGTCGCAGATAAAAGACAGACAATATTAAATCATGAATAAAATATACCATTGTTATGATATGCACATTCAATATTTATCTCGAGTAGAATATCCATAGAAGTGATATATGTATGTATAGACGCCTTATAGCCGAGTCTGCACGTCAACATTTATGAAAGTAGGATGAAGAAGTTTGCCAAGACGCGAAATAGGGTTGACTACGTATTGAAGATGTCCTTGGTTAATTTAGTATTGACCTAGACAAATCATCGTCCAATTAAGAATCTGTCTGTTTGAATAAAGTGACGTGAAATACAGTAGTCATTATTATTTACAGAATAGCATAAGTATTTATTAAGAAAATAATTACGTTAAAAAGACGTGCTTAAATGACAACATTCAGAAAGGTTAAATCGCCAGTATCATTAGTTTATTACACTATAACAGCTGAGAGTATTTTAAGTTTTTATATAAGAACATATTTACGAATTCATCCGGCCCGAACAGTTTAAATTAATATCTCGGCAATTTGACTCACTTAACCGGATTCGCTTATATTTGGGGCGTCATAAAGGCTGTTCTTCAAGCGAATGTTCCACGAGCCACGTACGCGTTCTCATCTCTCCGGCACATTAGCTATGATAATTGGAACATTTGCCTCGCGAATGGGACGACAGCGGGACACTCTGGTAATAATAATGTGCCTGAACACCGCAAACCGTCTGCGCGTGTTTATGCTTCCTAATGTCATTTTAAAGCAATTGTCAGTGTGGTGGTTTTGATTCTGAGCAATTTATTTCTTTTGTTTGAATGTTTATAATAGCATGCAGATAGATGATGGGTTGAGGAAATCGAGGACATTATACCATGGCGCACTTTGGGAGAGGTATATGTCCAGTTACCACAGGATTAAACCAACCATCTAGTATCTAAATAATTTAGATTTTTAGGAGCGCTTCGTTTGGACGGTACTTACAGAATCAGATGGGTGTCCATTAGTATGTACCTATAAAAGGTACTCTTTCCCTCTGAAATGACTTTATATGCGTATAAAACCATACCTATATTTATGGACATAAAAACATAATAAAGTAACTAGTTATAAAATTGTGCTACGTATGTATCTAAATTGAACTTAAAATGACGGTGGATTGAAATGTCAATAAACTCCAATATATGTAATGTACCGTAGTAATATTTGTCATCGTGTGAAGAACTGTAATAGTCAGGAAAGATTTAAAAAATAGCGTGGTAGATGTAACCAGAGCGAATACGTTGTGCAGTCTAATCAACTCCCCTACAGACTCTTAGTTAGCTGCGAATTCCCATTTAGCCAGTTTTATGTTTGTGCGTGGTTCGATGTTTTGTTATAGTTACAATTGCTATTTACAAGAGGTACCATACTGTTTTGAATAACGCATTTGAATAATACATTTTACATAACCTTTGTCTTAAATGAAGAACTTTATTGTATTATAATTTTAAGAACTGCACCATATTTTCTTGCTGGAATATAAAATTGGATATGCTTGCAGTCAACACTAGGTGTACTTAATTATAATTAAGTTCGATCGATAATTATCGATTGCATATACTAGACGCTAATTTACTTACTTAAAATGAATTTCGACGGCATCTTTGTGACTTTTGGCGAAAACGTAATCAAGAGATTGTAGCCAGTTTACGCTGTTTAAGCTTTAGAAGCGAGCTGCTTCTGTGCTTTCAGCGCTGTGTTCGCGGCATTTCTTGGCGGCAGGTCATCAGTCAAGCGGAGTGGCAGCCACTCGACCGCGGGCACAAGGGGATTGCGGCCCTCACTGCATTTTTACTTTATGAATTTATAGTTCGCTACGTTTCGTTTTCTGCTCTCATTTGTCATGCCTTCGCTGTCAGAGTGGCAAGAGATTTGAATTTCGTATTGGAATCTATTCATTTGCCAGTATCGGTATGAAAAGCCGATGCATGACTCCATCTGTATAAATTTATTGTTTGCTCCCTTATCTCTATGGAGTGACATACATATACATAGTATGTACATGTATATTGTATACTGTATGTATTGGTTGCAAGACATACTTTATCCAACTAACGAGTAACGAACCGCAATTTGAAGAAGCTGGAGCATACTAGATAAGTCTCCTAGCGTGCCCGTTGTGTTAAAGACGTAGCTAGCCAGCAGATAACAGTAGAAGTCACAAGTGACTGTTACCCGACTCTATGTTTCAGCATCGACTAAGGATCATTATAGCAGCTTGAGGCTTCGTGCATCAATCATGCTGCACCCACATTAAAACCACACCAAATCACACAATACAAGCAGAAGCAGAGACTGATGTTCGTGTCCATTTAAAATCAGATGAGCTTGTAGTCAAACTCAAGCGTATTCGACATTCAAAAAAGTTTCGTTTTTAAATGTTCGTAATAAAGTTACCTACATAACATGTTAATGGTTACGTAACAACGTATTCATTCCATTATTCTCCTAATCTAATGTTCAAAACACGTTGTTTTTCAAACTTTAACAAGATTTCGTCAAACATACTTTGCGCAGATTCGAGAGTTTGCATACGTACACTCCGGTGGAAATAACTTCATATCACGTTCCAAATTATACACGCGAGCCTAAACTAAAGCTTGACAACTTGAAATTCAACAGCGCGCGTGCTGAACTAATTAGTTGGTATACATTCGAGGAAAGGAAGACTAGCGTTCCATTTCTAATGCAAATATTATAAAAGACTTATTACAAAGTTCTCTCACACTGTCGGTAATGATTTTCGTCTAAGCGAGGAGGCGACATGGGAGCTAATATTCAAAGTTGAAAAGGTTAAATTTGCAAAACTTTTTACTAACGTACCTCTTACCATGTCTTTTAAATAGGCGTTTACGGTCGATTTTTGCTTGTCACGCATGCGTATAGAACTATTTGAGTATGGTAACGAGATATAACTCTGACGGAGTAGTCAGGAGCCGCAACATGGTAATAATTTGATCAGGCGCCCGGCGCGCGTAAGTTTATGCCAATTGAAAAGTTTTGCTGCACTAGAATATATTGTTACAACCGGTTTGAATGATGTATTAACGTTTCGCGATACAGTTTTGTCGAATCTTCTCATACGCGTTACGATGTCAACCTTATTACGTCTAAAGAGTCCCTTACCACGTTGTTCCATTGCCACGAGACTGTCAATTGACGAGAATTTTAATTTTAATGACAAACATTTAATAGCCAGCGTTATTAATAGGACTTTCTTCTTTGAATACTTCACTTTCAAGTGTTCTGTGCATGGTTAACTGTTCTTGTTCAATAAACGAATCAAATAATACTACAAGTAATATACCTAATGCTAAAACTACGTTTCATATATGAATTTTACATATACGTATTGTATATTATGTTATCGTGTCAAAACTATCTAAGAAGTATCTTGTATAGGGGCCGATGAAGTTTCCTAACTACCCGCATAAGCCTTCATTCGAAACTTGCAACTAATTAAGTTCACATTTGTAATATCTATTTAAGTTGTTATAAATATTGTTATGCTACACATATTATTATGTATAACATGATAATTATAACAAAATGTTTTCTAGCATTAGTAACTAATTGTCTTATCTAGGATAAGATATTGCTTAGATAAAACATCTGTCAAATGATTGCTAGGTGTAAACAAAACTTATTCAAAACGAGCGTTCTGTTCTTGATGTAATAAGTTTTAAATTTTACAATTTTAAATAAATTGAATTCAGTGTGAATAAATTTGAATGTGCACTCAAGACCATCAAACCAGCTCATTCAGGAAAGTTCGAGATGAACTATTTCTATAAATTACCTGAGCATATACTGTTGAATATCTCTTAAAGTTTCCCATAACACCTGCATAGAGGCAGCGTGAAACTAGCACTGTAAGTAAAGGGAATTGCCCCAACTTGGCGGACGCCCTTCCCTCGCAGTTTGTTACCTAACAAGATTATTTCTCGTAACTACTCTTTAAACTATTAACAACTGTGAAATTGAAGGGCTATGCGCCAAGTCCTGTTATGTATGTATTTGGTCTTGTTAGGAGTAGGTACCTATTTCGTATTGGCATTTTGAGTAATGTCCATCTTGTGCTTAAACCTTTCAACTATTTCTTTTATTAACATTTAGTGATATATGGTTTTAATGCAATTTAGTTATAATTATGATTTCAGTTCAACAACTGGATATTATCATTTTTTGCAGAGACACCTGTTATTTCTACAAATAACAAGCTTGAAACAAAGGTTTTAATAAAAAAAAACACTACTTCACCATAAAGAGACGGTCTCACTCCAAGTAATGTTATCGTAACTATTATCTACTTCTACTTCTACTATATATATAAAACTCAAAGGTGACTGACTTGGTGATCTATCAACGCACAGCCCAAAC
>DWQT01005255.1:0-10451 GCA_018244895.1 Myscelus amystis hages | reverse complement strand
CACTACATAGTATAAAATAAAGTCGCTTTCTCTGTCCCTATATCCCTTTGTATGCTTAAATTTTTAAAACTACGCAATGGATTTTGATGCGGTTTTTTTTAATAGATAGAGTGATTCAAGGCAAAGGTTTGTATATATAATAACACCCATTATTAAATATAGTAATATAGCAATGATTTATCGCGCGCGAAGCCGCAGGATAAAGCTAGTTTTTATAATAATAATGTTAATTGGGGTGCCATATGAAAGCGGCCCGCACCAAGCAAGCGGCGCACCACTGCACGCTTAAATTGAAATGTCCGTTTTGTGTCACTCATAATAATATTACGTTTGAGAACATAAAAACGATTTCATTTCTTTGTTGCTGGTGATTTATAAAAAAAAAACTTGACAGGAGAGTGGTCATTGCAGATAAACTATAGTATGATTAATGTGTAGGTATGTAAATAAAATACTGTACGATAAAATTTGAATTTGGTGAAGTATGAATCGAATTTCTATACTTTTACGCTAATTTCAATGCAAGTCTAAAGGTGCGTAAGTACTTACATACATGTATGTATCTGGAGAAAATTTTTGAATATGGAACGTGATTACGAGCTATGCCTGCTATGGCTATTTTTTATTAATGAGTTATTCATTCCATAATTAACGGACATAAAGCTTTCTCTACCCTCAAAATTAATCTAATTTATGAGTATAAAATAATAAAAAAAAAACAACATTAAAGACAACATTTATTCATTGCATTAATCATTATTTAAATTCCGAACGAGATCAGCGTTTGTTATTCGAGAAATTTATTTTAACCTGTCAAAATTTTATAGCAAATCTGACAGACGGCATCGGTTTTCGAGTTGACAAGGAAAAAGCTAGTAAATTAGAATCGAGTTATATTCCGGTAAGACCACCCACTGGCCCGCGGTCCGGGCCCCTGTCGATCAATGTCATTGTTTATTCGTAGAACAAAAAAATATCTCGTAAGTTTCTCCATAAACCTCAAATGTCTGCTCCGTTTGTTTTTCGTATCTCGTTCATTAAAGTTTCAATCAATTTTGATGCTCACTGAATGCATGTATATAATGTGTCGTCTATACGGATGTCCCCGAGCCTCAAAGTAAAGATATTTTTTATGTGAAGAACGTAGAGTAATAGAGCAGGCAGCAGTCACAAGTCGACATCTGCAACCAACAGAGTTACACAATCAGAGGATAGGGTTTCAGGTATGGGACAATTAGTAACAGGTGCTAATAAGAATTCGTTGATGGATTCATTAGCAATTGTAGAACGGCAAGATGGGAGTATTAGATAGGTATGCGTAGTATCCGCCCTATCACACTTCGGTCACAGATGCGTTGCTCCTCTTGAGGACTGAAATGGTCACTTTTAGTATACATGTAGACTGCCCTCCACACCTTTCGGACTGAAACACAATTTGTTGTAATAAGCAGACGTATGTCTGGCCGTGGTACTTCCCCAATTGGTAATTATACTTGAAACAGTATCTCAATACCTCTGCAGTAATTGAAACAACAGCAATACTTAATTAAAATTATATTCCGCTTAACAAAACAATGTAGGCAATTTTTTATCCCAAGGTGACTATAAAAACGTGAAGAGAATTAGCCTAAATATTTCCGAGGATACATGTGTAGCAATTACAAAGTGGAGGGATGTTTAAATTGCCTAATGAGTATCTAAGTATAAAAGAAAAGTCGAGCGAACTCTAATTAGTTTAAAAACAAAAGCATTTGGTGAGCAAAAGTGAACATTTTTTGCTCACGACAACGACACGACACCCTATTACATTCAGTAATTTATTTTACAAGTTCGGTTTTTAAAATATATGTTTTGTTCGTTCTAAACAAAAAATATACTTGTTATTAATTTCCTTAAAAAACATTCAAGCAGATTACAATAATTTGTGGCAAATGGTGAAGTTCAAAGGCAGTATATCCTGTTATACGCATTTTAATAGGATAATTAAGTAAATCATACATTGTGGTACGCGAAATAATTGTTCATCCAAGTATAGATATTTTGGTGGGAATAAAAATAGCTTATTTTTTGTGGTATTTGTATTGTAATTGTGTCCAGAACGAGTACCTATTATATTAGTCGCAGTTTGAAAATGTCCAATTGGATCGCAAGATCGTCGAGGTCGTGTCGTGTGGTGCGAGGGTTCACTACAAAATGACATCACGCGTGGCCTCGGGCTAGAGCTAATGAGCCAGTAATGAGCCGACCTCTCGATTAACATCCCGTTTGGGCCGTTTATTACACGCCGGAGTTTTTAACTCATTAAATAAATATCAAAGCCCACCTTGTAATGATGATGACGCTCGCCAGTGGCTTTTTAAAAATTTGATCTTAAATTGTTAACCCTAATTGTATTAATGTTCTATTGGGATCAGTGACCTGTGCGTGTAGTGACACCAGTTTCGTTTCAGGATTAAAGCCATTTACAAACGCGTACATTTATAATGTTTTCATATTAATGTAAAAAAAATCGAATTAATAAAAAAAAACACCACGTCAATACATTTTTGTACTGAGTAAAACTTGCATGTAAGCGATCTTGTATTTGGTATTACTAGCTCTTTTTAATGGGACTTTATCAAAGCGAAAGGCGCAAGGAAAAAAGTCAATTCGAAATTTAAAAAGCCTATCTTATAAAGATTTAAGTACATTAAAGATGTGCTTAGGTGTCGTGACTGTACGAGTATTCAACGTAATGAGACAATGGCCGACTATTAACAACATCAATTGAGTCATTTGTCAGCGGCCGCCGCAAAGAGCCCGATGTCAGCTAATTAGTAGTATTATTTGATTGAAATTAGCCACATTTATTATAATTGAACCTTTTATGTTCTTGCAACATGGCCGCGGGCCATCCCGATCTCCGATTCATCAAAGAACGTAATTATTCGTCCATTATTAATAAATCCTGTGGCGAAGTCGTTTTTAAACATTGACGTTCGGTTGTCTCGCGTAGTTACAAACGTGTATTGCGGTATTTTAATAAAATCAGCCCGATATCAGTTTCGCTTTTAGATGTTCATTGTTTTTGTTATCCGTCATTGTTGGTTTACGTGTTCAAATATATCAAAGCTAGCTTTATCGATTTCAGTTGTTTTGCGTCCATGTATTAGGTAGTTAAGGTCTACCTTTGACGAAGATCTCACCCGAAACTTAGTAAAATCTAGTCTAGGATGTAGTTAACTTCCTTTGTAATACGCTTTATATGAAAGTCAATCTTAAATGCTGGAAGCTGGATACGCCGCCAAAAAGTTTGCATTTTTACTGTCCATTCGGTATGGACTGCTGTGCAAGGGTCACGAGTTCGATTTTAACCAAGACAAGCAGCTCTAATATAAAACGTGTATGTGGGTGTCAAATTATCTATGTATGTATTTTTGATTATTAGTGATTTTTATATGCAGTTTATTATCTCTCTGGTTACCATAGCTACAGGTACCAGGTAACCCGCTCTGGATTCAGATTTTGAATTGTCTTAAGATGTTATTATAGTTGTGAATACGTTTAACATTTTCGGCAGAAACACCTGTTCACACACACACACACTTGACACAAATTGGCACGCGTCATATCCAATCATTAATGTTATCGTCTGAAAAAAATACGGTAAAAATTTCTGTTAGAACAAAATGGATTAAAATAATACTCGTCCCGCCTCTGCTAGCGATACTTTGTATATAAATAATTGATCGTAAGATTTTTTCTGTTACAAATCACTGCGTACATATGTGAAGGTTTTTTGTGTGCTCCAGCAGCGTTAATTAGACGAAAATCAGAAAAATATCATAATATAATTTATTAGTTTAATGGAGGTTATATTTAAATCCTTCCTTGTTATCATTTCGTGAAGAAATAAGTTCGCTTTACCAATAAAAATCATTCTTCCTACGCATTGGTATCGTATAAATATTACATTTATTAATTCATTTATACATGACTTTCCTTTACTAGCGCCTATGACATTTCTCTACACTTGACGTCAGCTGGTAGAAAATGCTGTTTAGCATTAATCCCTCATTTTGGAATGAAGTTCTTTATAGCGCGTTGCGAAGGAGGCTAGACGGAAAAAAATCAGACGGACGTTGTCCGACACACCAGTGTGGCCAATTAAAAGAAATAAAATTTTATTAGAATTAATTCACTAATTAATCGAAAGGAACTTCGTTCCATCCGGGTGTCCCTTGGCACCTCTCTTGTGTTTTTGTGTTAAAATTTTTTTGGTTTATATTTTTTTGGCATATATCAAGAAATAAATAACTTCAGTAATCGATAGCCGTTGTTAGTCTTGGCGGCTGAAAGCAACGTTTTCATGAACAAGTAGTGAGCCGCCGGCGCCGAGCGACACTCGCCGGCACATTTATATCCATATATCAATTTCAATTAACACGACACGTGAATATCTCGTACGAGATAAAGATGCCGCGTGCGCTTTGAGAATATCTTCGCGGGAGAAAGTATGCGATACAACATTTAATAAGCGGCTAGAAAAAAAATAATTCGTACTCGTCGGTATGTTATGTGGAAATGAAATTGTGAACAATCTCAACCGCTTACCTCTCTTGGCGTAATGTTGGTAATGAAATGTTTAATTTTAACATGTGTTACGAATTTTTGGTCTCAATATTTGTTTTGTTTCGGCACATTTATTTCGGTAACAAATTTATGCAGACCATTAATTTTCTAAAATTACCACATACTTTAAATTATAAATTGCGGTTTATTTTAACAACCACAAATCGAGTTAGATAACGCTAACAATTTATATTCAAATATTACAACAATATTACGAAAAAGCTATGGCAAAGTTAACTGTAAAGTGAATTATAATATTTATTACTATCATAAATGGACTTAATTGTATAAAAACCTTATAAAACCTTGTAAAATTTTATAAAAACCATATATAACAATCATATCTTAAGAGGACATTATATACCTAGACCTGCATATATACATAGACCTACATCTACGAACCTGTGCATTTTGGAGAGAAGTATTAATATTATCGACTGCCAACACAATCCGACCGTCGCAAGTGTATCTATCGCACACCGTTTCCCTTTATCTCGTTCATATCTAAGATTCTAAAGGAAAATACTATGGAATTTCAACAGAGTAACATTCCAATTCTTTTAATCTTATCACACTCTTACTACAATTTAGTTAGAAGATTGATGCAAGAACGGCTGGATATTGACATCACATTAATTGAAACTGACTCACAGTTGAAGAGAGCGATGGCTGTGGATGAAGCACGACAGGTTTGTAAGGACAGAGATATTTAGCACTCGGTGCTTTCTGCCTACCCCGTTAGGGACCTGGCGAGATGATTATGTTATGTTACTCACAGTTATGTAGGTATTTGGCATCGGATAATTTTTTGATTTAATTAAGATTCCTATATGGCATACGACTCCATATATATAAACCATCGACCTGGCACGTCACTTTAATTACATAAAGAGATACAATTGACACAAGGTAATCAGTCAAGACAATGAAGATTACATATTTGTCAAATACTTACAGAAGACGCACTTCACACATCCAATGTAAAGTGCGTTGACTGAAGGAACAATAGGTGCAGCGTTATTATCAGTGTTTGCAGTTCGGTGTGACAGCCGCGGCGTCGCGCGAGCTCGATAAACCAGCCGTAGCGAAACGATTGACAGCACTGTACTTACTTATAGATTGATTCGTCTTTATCATTTTAGTGTGCTGTCATTTCAATGGTCAGCGTTTTGGACAGCTCTAATTGTACTGCCTGTAAATAGAATTAATTAACATTGAAAACAATTATTGTATGTGCTTTATTGATGTGCGTGTTCATTTTTATACGACTTAATAGACATACGTATGTATTATGTGAAGACCGATTTATAATGGCTATATAATCTATCTAGTATCTAGCACCGAGTGCCAAATATCTCTGTCCTTACAAACCTGCCGTGCTTCATCCACATCCATCGCTCTCTTCATGTTGAAGTTTGGTTTGGAATTATATCATTGTGTGGTTTTAGATAGCGATGTATAATATGTTGCGGCTCCAGTTATCTAGACATAGTCAGGCTGGCTCTCTACACCCGCGGGTGCAACGCTACCAGAAATCCTGAAGCCATTGCAATGAAACCCAATCTCCAATCGCCACATCTATCATATTAACGTCGACCGAAAGCACCAGACGCCTTAAATAAAGAATAATATATTTGAAGCACATGTGAGAAAGTATTATCGCCTTTTTATTTTAAAATTTTTTTATTATAATTACCATATTTTATTTATATCTCCAAAGGAATGATCATCGAGATGAATCGTTTACGAAACACACATTCATACATTGACGTCGTTCAAACGTACATCAACGTCGTCATGCCTAATTAAATTACAAATATAATTAATTACACATATATGTATGCAATATAGTATCGAGTACACAGTACCCAGTAAATAATGTATGTTTTATTGCGTTCAGCGTTTATACAGCCTCTTACTCTAGATCAAGAACACTTACTTAGAAACATTCAGAAATTACACACTATATGCCTTTCATATTCAACATAATATTTGTCGGATCGGCCATCATTATGGCGTGAGACATAGAGAACTTTTTTACTGCCTTTATTACCGACTGTGATTTGACGGTTGTCAGACGAATGGACATGAGCATGGTTGTGACAAGATAGAAAAATCTCTTTGCGGCTTCGACTTAGACTATTATCTCATGCATGATTGTCGAAAATGTTGTTAAAAGATATGTTTTACCGTCTTTTTGTTACTAAAGACTGCATAAAACTGTGAAATCTACAATACGTGATCAATACAATCCGTACGCATTGTATTCAATCTCAAATATGATGGAAGAAGGAACTGGTGTTCAAACAATTGACTAATATTCAGTTACAGGATGAAATCTTGAAACTGAATTTGATAATGCAAGCCCTAATAACCACAGAAACGATACTAGCAATCCTGACTTTACTGGCTAATCCTCTTTGGTCACATGATTCTACAACTTTCAAATTTTGTTATATCTATTATTGTCAGTTGTGTTGAAATAAAATGTTTTGCTAAGTCACTACATAGTATGAAATAAAATCGCTTTCTCTGTCCCTATATCCCTTTGAATGCTTAAATCTTTAAAACTACGCAACGGATTTTGATGCGGTTTTTTTTAAATAGATAGAGTGATTCAAGGCGAAGGTTTGTATTAATAACACCAATTATTAAATATAGTAATATAGCAATGATTTAACGCGCGCAAAGCCGCGGGAAAAAGCTAGTTTATGAATAATCTCTGTAAGTGTACAATTGAACTCTAAGTATAAAGTCTCTCTAAGTCAACCACCGAAACCACTGAAATTCAATTAACATTGTCGTGTATATTTGTATAAGTATAATTTGTTTTATAACTTTCGAGGTCACAACTTGTGACTAACTCCAAGTTAACTTTGAAACTGTACAACTTAAATTGTAAAAACTTCGCATAAATTAAAACGCGATTACAATTACCATTATCCAGGCAGATAGATTTTTCTGACATCTGTCAAGTATGGAAATGCCGGCGTTCACCTAACTTAGAGTTTACCTTATTATATTGTCTAAGATGTTCGAAGTCAGCTAGTTTCAATTCAACTGCCTCTAAACCTTCTCATTGTGAGAAAAGACACATCGAAGGGTTTTATTAATGGTTAAAAAATAATGTCTGATCGCGTTTCAATCGCCAGTCATAATTATGAAACGGTTTGCTACCGAGGCACGTAATTATAAAGCTAATTCGAGATTCACATAACCTTACATTAACTTTATTGAATATTAATTTAATAAACGAGCCCATTAGGTCTAGCCCTAGGAATGCGGTTAAATGTCGTAATACGTAAATTGGTCTTGATGACATTTAAATATAATAATTAGTGCACCATTATTTAAATTTAACAAATTTAGAGCTTGAGCCAAACTTTTAAGTTTACAATTTAAAATACTTAATCGGATAACAATAAAGTTGGAAAAAAAATTCCCTATAGAGGATTCAATGTTTTGACAGTGCTATTAAAACGAATGGTGTCAGAATAAATTGTACATATATTTTTTATGGTTTTGATGCTTTCAACCATCTATTAATTTCGATTCATTATAAAAAGGTAGTTGTCTAATTTCACACGATTTCTTATGAAACATGTATAATATGTATACGCAACATTTGAAAAGACGCCAGTGCCGAGTCTGCAGATGAACCCATTCTCAAAGCGGTCATACTCTTAAAACACCTTTTACAATATACTTACTTCTTTTTTTTAATGTTTGTAACAATGATGGGAGCTATTTTAACACGCTTTTATTAGCTTAGGTTGTTTGTATGCACGTATGGTATCTATGTAACGGAATCTTTGGGCTCCATTTTCACCGCTTTTCCGAAGTCGGATTGATTTGAAACTTTGAACACGTATCAAAAACCGATGACAATGTTTTAACTCAATAACAGTTTCCCATTATCCTTATTAGGACCGTCAGGGTTAATAATTCTTTTATAGATCCTCTGTAGAAGAGTAAGAAAGATACAGTTTTCTAGTTTTGAGTTCGATTAGCATACACGCGTTTTTTAGTTTAGTTTTTAACTATTATTATTATTTAAGCCTACAGTGTAACGAATTTTATTCCCCATATTGTAATTACTCGCACTTCAAGTGTAGGTAACGATTCACCTCGCAATGTATTAATAGAATACGTTACAGATAATTTACTCGCACAAGTTTATTTATTTTATAAACTTGTGCGAAAAGAATACTTTATATCTTCGTTACACGAGGAAAGTTATTATAAATATAGATTTTATCTCTCACAGTGCTTAGTATTATCATGCGTATTGTTGCTAACAGATCCATTTACAACTATTTACCGAGTTTTAGTGGCATACAAATAGACGACACGCATTTTGACATTAAATGTTTAGTTACAAGACAGAAAATTTGTATTTGACACACACAAGCTCACGTGGTAGAATTTAACTTTAAAAATTGGTACTATTCCACATAGTTTTAGGTACACAATTACTTAATCACGTTAACGGAGAGATATGAATAGAGGCCTAATAGAGCCGTTCTGTAACTAGAACAACTTTCTATATACAACTTTATACTTACAAGGTGGTAGAACCCTCTGTGGTTCGACTCCGGCCGGCACCACCGCCACACCTATTTCTGCCTTATAACAGCAGTGTTAAGCGCTGCTGTGTTCTGGTTTGAAGGGTGTGGTAAGGGAGACGTACTTTTTCGAGGCACTCCAGCTCAGTCCTCAGGGTAGCGGTGCATCTGTGGTCGACCTGAGATGGGAATCTAATCTTATCTGGGGTCGATTACAAATGTCCATGGGCGGCAGTGGCCACTTGCCATCAGGTGGGCTGCATGCTCGTCTGCTACTTCCATATAATAAAAAAAATATATAACTCAACATTTTGCGAAAACAAAGAATTATTATTATTATCATTGTTAATAGGAGACGAATGGGTGTTTCTTGTGTTTCGGCAGGTAACACCGCGAGTAAAAAAACGTGTTAACAATTTTGTCCGGCAATGATTCATTGGTCACATATCAAGTGCTAAACATGTGAATTAAGTAGGAACGTTTCGTGGCCCATAAGATCTGTCTCTCGGAATATTGCCTCCACAGATTGAAAACTTTATTATGAGCGTTAGATAAAAAAATATTATTCTTAATGGCAATTTATGGTAACATATATTATGATTAATAAATGTTAAAAATGTTTAACATAATTATAAGACCACCATGGATGAATCATTGCTTGTTATTCCGTTCATAAACGTTACTAATAAAATTACTATATTGATTCAAGGGAAAAAAATATTATGAGCGTTAGATAAAAAAACTTTATTGCTAATGGCAATTTATGGTAAAACATAGTATCATTAATAAATGGTAATTTTTTTATCATAATTTTAAGATCACCACTGATGAATTATTGCTTCTTATTCCGTTCATAAACTTTACTAAAAAAATTACGACATTGATTCAAGGGAAAAAATGATATTGCAAACTATGTATGTAGCTAGTTTCCATTGCATCTCTTGTAAGGCGGTACATATACATATACAGAAAGGTGTACAGTTACTCCATTCAATCTGTAATACCTTATAGGCCAAATTGAAATGGTCACTCGGTTATATTGCTCTGCTTGAGCTAGTGTATTTACTGTTCAGTCTAAGTTAACGGATTCTTTAGTTATGAACATGCAGCTAATACGAAATGTCCCGTTTGAACGACACATGTCACACAACAGTCATGGCACATGACGATGGATGGTTCCAAATTTAAAATTTTCTCTTATACCCTGTCCACGATAGCTTGGTATTTTTGACACATGTCAATTATTCTGATCGACATAACTTTGCAATGACGCAC
>DWQT01005254.1:0-10452 GCA_018244895.1 Myscelus amystis hages | reverse complement strand
TCTGGGTGGGAATCGAACCCACGACCTCCGGTTTCACAGTCAGGGTCTGTAACCGCTCGACCACGAGGCCAGTCGAATATTTCCGCTATGTTGATCCGTTGAAAATAAATTACAAGCTAATCGTAAAAAACAATTAAATTCTTATGAAATATTAAAAAAAACACAAGCATTTATAGTAAATTCGCACAGCCTTTGCTACTGTTACGCGTTTTAAGACAGTAAATTAAAAGATAAAAGCAAAAAAAATGTTGCCAGTATTTTTTTCATGTGTAATTCTCCGGCTAGAATGAAGAGTGGCATATGTTGTATGAAATAAGAACACAACGAAAAGAAAATGGCGCTCTTGAGACGCCTTTGCACTTCGCAGCATCAGCCGCTTCCTTACATACATTAGGGGCTCGACAAATGCCCGCCATACTTTCAGCGCTGTACAAAGTATTTCAACTATTTCATAGTGCACCGGTTTGTATGCAAATGAACGCGTGATGGATGTTGCGTGAAATAAGACGACATTGAGTGATATTTCACCACCTTCTCCACTTCCTAAGAACGTTTTAATATTCCAAATGGACATTTCTTTAAATAATCACGGATTTTTTAACACAATTCTTGGTCCTCTCTTTTCTTATACTGGCAACATTTTAAAGGCCATAATCAGTTAGTCATATACGCATTGCCGTACTCAACACTGTAGAGAACATTATGCACCAATTCTAAAATTTGCAGGTTTCCCCACGATGTTTTCCTTCACCGTTGTAACAAATGATACTCAATCCTAAATGTACATATATAAAAATATTACAAAATGCATGCCAGGATATGAACCCAGGCTGCCAACAGGTGAAGACTTAATTCAAACTACTAGACTACGACTGATTTTTATTGTATTATTCATCAAGCGTTGATTAAAGAATTTTGTCGTTCAATCCAGATTCCTTTTCTTTCCCTCATAGGTATTGCGCCTCCAGGAACCTTTCGGTTTTGAAAGTTGCAAAATAAATCATGTACAAATTTAAATCAAGCTATTAAGAAGAACCATGAGTGTTCAATGATTAAATACGTTAAAGTTATACGGATCTGAATACGATCTTAACGTTCATTTATCGCGTCCCAACACAAAGCATTCTTGGGACGAAGCTGCGACAATTTTATAACGCATCCTCTAACATACGTTACGCCGTGAAACAAATGCGCACGATATGTTCCAGGGATTTGAACTAGAATATCCTAGACGTACCCGGTTTGTATGCAAATGTCGGATAGATGGAGCGGGATAGCTACGGCGCGGAAGATTTTACGCGCTCCTATCTAGCGCGCAGTGTCACATTTACATGCTTTATCTCGCGAACTACGCTTCGAAATGTATGTACCTTTTTTTTTATCGGAACGATGTCTCTCTTGTTTTATTGGACTTACGTATTCATAGCGGCTGGTTCGCACGAGACGTGAATGTATAAAAATTCGGGTCAGAAAAGTTTCGCAAACACATAGCGGCGAAACCGAATGTCACTAACTTATGTAAGTAATAATGTCACTTATTTATGACTTTTGAAGTTTTTCTCAACAGGCTTATAGTAGTTATTCCACTTTTAATAAGGGCTGTATAATGCGGATAAATACAATGTGCTTTGATTTCACACATTTCATTAGCTTAAAGTCACTATAAAATTTAACAGGATTGTCGTATCGCCGGTATTGGTTATTATAAAAAAAATAGCGCCAATAATAAAACCCAAATTATGGTTTGACTTTCGATCGACCAAAACGTTAAAAATACCTAAGTTTTGCACTTAAAGCTTTTAGCGAAATCATTTGTGAACGCTTAAAACCGTACTATATCAAATGGAGTTATTATCGACAGCAGCCATTAATGAAATTCCAAAGAAACTCAACAAATTACTCGCCAATTTCCTTTCGATTCCAATCGATCGTTCAGCGCCGCCCTTAATTCACTTTCAGCTGGAATTGCCAGATCCAAATTCGTAATACCGAGATTCGAAAGTTGAATTACAGCTGCAAAAGATCGTTACTTATTGAAAAGTACGGAAAAGAAAAGTTATATTTAAATCTCAGTAACCAAGTGTTGGACGTGTACCGGTTTATTAATCGGTACAAAAGATAATCTGTTACAGCACTATCTATTGGTCAACAACAAAGCACATAAGCAAAACACTTTTATGGAAAAAAATATTTTTGCCAACTTTATTTTTTAATAAGATATATGCAAGTAGGGTATACAAACATTCAATGTTATATATACATATGTCGAAATTTATCTATTATATTAAGCGGAATACTCCCTTCGTAATAAGTAATAATCGTTTTGAATCGAAATGAAACGGCAACTTCTGCCTGCGTTTTCTGTTCCGCCTCAATATCGCCTTACACCGCTCTCGTTAATTGAATTTTGTTTTATTCTTAACTGTACTAATCAGTACACTTTTTCATTAAGGAAACGCGAGGCACTTGCGAGAGAAAATCTTTAATTAAGTCATTTAGAAAAGTGGTTGCTGTATTGTTTTCGTTGAAGTTCATTGTTCTGGTTTTTGAATTTGAATGAAATTGTTTTGCCGTGGGACACGCTTCTTGATTATACATCAAAATTCAATCACGTTAACAGATTCTGAGATTCGAGTATTCGTTTCCTTACCCTCGTTCAAATACTCTCGAATATTCGTTCGAATTCTTTTTATTTTACCAGTATATTTACATCATGCATTTCCACGGCGTGTTGTAGGAATTAGTATCTAGTATTTTAATTTATAAACATTTTAAATAAAAAAACTTTTTTGTTTATTGCTTATGTTTTGTTTTTCTATTTTTAAAAAGGACAGAAAAGCATTTGGAAAGCGAATCATGATTTTATGAAGCTAGCATTCGAATTTTAAACACATTTTGAATTAAAGGAAAATTTTCCCGATTATTGTCTATGTTAATTTAATCTATTTTAATAGAAAAGGATTAACCAAATGAATTCTATTACGGGAACATTTACGGAGAACACGAATGAAAATTTCTCCGCATTTCCATTTAAAGCGAAATAAAATTGAAATTAAAATAAGCCGAACGGCTGGAGCTCAATTTTCCCGGCGGCTGGTATTGTGAATTGTACAGAGAATATTTTACCCGGACCACGTTTTTGGGCATTAAGTTTCTGAAAACTAATTTTTATACCGTCATTGTACAATTGAAATCAGTCATATGTACGTTCACTACACTTATGTAACATGATCTAGAAGTGCTAATGTACGTATATTATAATTGACAATAACAATACAATTAAAATGTTCAATATAAATACCTACATAAAATACGTATAAATTTGCCTTTAATATTCCCTGACTTTCCTGTACTATATCTTCTTGAAAATCTCTAAAAAATAAAGAGAATCTATATCTCATCTATTTCTTCCTACAACAAAAATGTACATACCTCTTAAAGCTATAGGTACATCGTCACGAAAACAGTGTAATCATATTCTGTCTAGCGCAGACTTTATTCATTCGTCAAGAACAAACTACGCGGTAGAAGCTTAAACATCGTCACCAATTAAGGCGTACATTCAGCGCTTGAAGCGCTAAACACTAAAGAGGTGAGCTGTGAGACAGTTCAGCACTAATTAATTCACGTAGCGCTCATCGAATTACCTCGCTGAAGCCTCATTTGTTGCGCTACGCGGAGTTTAGTCATGAAAACATTTCGTCGGCGATGCTAAATACTTACAGCGCTTCTTAAGTCCTTCTGACACAGTCTTAATGTAATATAGAAATTAATGTTACAAAGATTGTTGCAAAGTTAATTGTGAGATTACTTTATGTCACCTCTGGTTGTTATAAGTGTTGTTTCCAATAATAAAAGCATACAAATAGTTGTACTATTCTCATTGCATAGCATAGTATAGTATTTCTTATGTGAATAGATATGGATTATAATAATGTGATAGCAATACAGAATACCTAAGGTTTATGTATAACATTTTTCCATTCGATAATTCGCCGAATTCCCTCGAGGGAACCATCGGATTGTATATAATTCCGTTGGTTATTTTCCGCGAGCTTGTTATATTTTATTGTCCTCGCTTATTGCAGGAAATATAAAGATCCATGAAAACATCCACCCAATAAAAATATCCATAATCCAAACAGGTATATGGATATTGTTCGCGCTGGATAATATTCCTTTGTAGGTACTATTTGAATTCTTTGAATGGACACTAACTAATTTCTATATACCGTATGTTTATTCATACTAGTGTGACAGCCTAGTGGTTTGAAATGCAGCCTCTGACTCCAGGGGTCTGGGTTCGATCCAGACACGCACCTCTGATTTGCTACGTGACTTTTGCTACTAAAATTTAAATATCACTTGCTTTAATGGTGAAGGAAAACATCGTGAGGAAACCTGCTCACCTTAGAGATGTTATAAAGTGCACAATATTTTCTACCAAACTGAACTCTATGAGGCCCGGTCCGGCAGTGGAGCGATGAAAGGGTGAAAAAAAAACATCCTAGATTTGATTAAAGTTAAGATTGAACAACTTTTGTTTTCGCCATATTGAAAATTAAATTTAACTTGACGGTCGACAATATGATCGTGTCTAATGGAGTAATTATTATTAATTAATTAATCCGTTTATTGTTGCAGAGGTGAACGATGCCCAGTATTCTATATACGTGGGTCGTTGGACTGAATGCGTCGCCGATACAGAGCACATCAGGATCATAGAAAGGTATTGCTATTCACACGTTAAATTGCCAAAATGGTAGACAGACTAAGGATTTCTACCTATCTTCCTTTGTGTTCCTACGAGTACATTAATAACACAGTCATCTGGTACAAAAATAGGGTGACGTAGTATTCAATTTTATTTGTGTATGTATAGATTTTCAAACTCATGTAACTTTACCCCCAGACAAAATATTCATGCACTTAACACCCCTAATTAAGGAAATATCACAAGCCACTGAGACAACGGACTGATCTGGATATGTAACATGTGAATATTTAAACATATATAAATAAATATTTCAATTCAACCACAAAGGAATACTCTAAGAAAACTTCCCAATTCCCAACGAATCATTTCACCGAGAAATAATGAGAGTATTCGATCGAGTGATTTACGAAAACATGATAATTATTACACGAGAACATATTTATATCGCAAACCGCGATCATTGAAGCCAGCGGTCATCTGATTCCCGTTTTCATTTAATGTAGCAGAATTTCCATTCGCCACAAATAAGTTCCTGCTTAAATCAAATTAATTGCGTTTTTTGTTCACCATTCGTTTCGATATAATAATTATTTTCGTCGATCAAATTATTCTGGCTGTTTATATTATGACCGCTTTTTCGATTGATAGGAAGCTACACGCGAAGAACATCAACCGTAGACTTCGTTTTTAACTGTTAAATCAGTTCTACAACATGAGACATATAATACATATATAGACGAATATTCGTGTCAATAACAGGGAAACGCTAATTCGATGTTGCTAGACCACGAAAACCTTAAGGAACCATTGACCTCAAACTTTTTCTGTCCCACGGGTACTTTACTACGTTTCCCCAACGATGATACCAGTTAATGACCCAACTGTCAGATGCTTACAAACCTCCTTTCATTGTTAAATACAACCGAATTCGTTAAATTCACCTTCTTGGTTATTGGGGGAGCCTTGAATGCATATCGTATATCTTGGCCGAGGCCGGAGTATATACGAAGCTTATGTCATTTTATGCGGCTTGCAATCATAATTTAAGTAACATAAATCAAGCTATATAATCGACTGGCCTCGTGGTCGAGTGCTTAGAGACCCTGACTGCAAAACCGGAGGTCGTGGGTTTGATTCCCACCCAAGAAAAATATTTGTGTGATGAGCACATTTGTTTGTTCTGTGTCTGATCGTAATAAAAATCATATGTATGTATGTTTATCAGCTGTCCGGTTGCCATAACACTGGCATTAAATTGCCTAATTTAGAATCAGATAGCCGTGTGTGGAATTGTCCTCAGATATTATTATGATTATATTATACGGTAAAAAAATGGTTACCTTTGAGGGAGCACGCCTTTCCAATATGTTACCGGTATATGTGAAGAATGTACTCCCACTCAACATATTTAAGGCAAAACTTGCTGACTATCTTAAATCAGACGATTCTCTGTTAGCTAAACAAATGTGTTGAATGGGTATCGAGACGTCTGCATGTATTGATAGCGAACTTTTTTATAACTTACCTTATTTTGTAGAGAATTGTTCTCATAGACGTGACTACAATGTCTTTATTTGAGAATAAAAAATCTTTACACCTAAACCTATTATTCGCGTGTTCAGATTCAACATGCGGTTGGAAGCGGATTCGTTGGTGCACACTCCGCGGCTGGGTCTGCAGCGGCGACAGGTGCAGTGCCGCAAGAAGGACGGCCAGTTCGTCGAAGCCATGTAAGTTGGGTAAAACATGCGTAAAACAACATTAGCACAGTAGAAATAGACTAGCAGAATGTTTCCATTCTTATAGAACTGACGCGCTTCTCATAATCTTATCGACATATTACATTTGGATATTAATGTAGTACTATTTATTTGTTGGCAGTTTCGATGTTTGGTTGTCGAAATACTGTAGGTGTACGAAAATTCACATGAATACAATTTTTAATGTATTTGTATTTGTATTTGTTGACCTGTAAGAGATTTTACTATTAAAATTAAGATTTGCTATTTAAAATGTAATACACGGTGTAATTAAACTTCTCACTAGCTTCAATTAAATTGCCAATAATTTTAATTAAAAACTACAACGCGCGCCGTTACAGATTACGGGCCACGTGACATACGGTGTTCATTAACGTGACACGACAATCCCCAATTGTAACGTAACAAGGTTCACGTAAATGTTAAATTGTTCCCGTAAGCGGAAAACATTAACGGGAAGTAATATTTATTGACGCAATACCTATTGACACAATGTTTATTGACGCAATATTATTCGTGCAATATTTATTGACTAGGACTTGAGTTCTGAGTTCTGCCTCAGATCGATGAGCCTATTGCCTCGAAGCCTTTTTTCTTAATGCACGTTACAAATACGTCCACTCTATAAATAATTTGACACTTGTTTTACGTCAAAATACATTTAACGCCATTGATTCCTTATTTGAAATCAGAATACAAGTTTCTATCTTCAATTTTGATTTGTATAAATGTAGAAACTTAAAATGAATACAAGAACAGAATAAAATGGAATTATTAATCCTATGACTGTCTAAATTAGGTCTTAGTTCTGCATTGGTTATTAGTAGACAATATTCTACCTAACATGGGCATAAAGTATAATTTACAACATAATGGACATTGCAATTTAAATTAATTTAAAATTATTTAGTTATAAATTAAGATTCAAATAATTTAAAAAATCATTGAGATTATAAAAGACCTTTTTCAATAAGCCATTGATTAATATGTTTGTAACAAAGTACTGTATAACCCTGAAATTCTTGTAAGCAAAAAATCTAAATTACTGCCTCTAATTTTGTATCCCCACCAAATTAATTCCTCACTCAAGAACACTGTACTGTAGATGAAATTTTCTCATTATAAACTCCGCCCGACTCACGTCCGAGATCTTCGAGGTAATTTCTTCTAGACGAAGCCCTGGCTAGCAGTTTAATATTCATCTCCGTACCGTAGATGTGCTGGCGTCGCGTCGTGCATTTTACCGCCACTTTTCCGCAAACTGGGTCACATTGTCAAGTCGGCTTATTGATCGGATGCCAATCTAGTTTAATGCTTTTTTGACTTTATGACACGGAACAGCCGTCCTAACGACATGTTGAGAGCGTATTATATTTTATCGCTCTTCTCTGGTGCGCATACGAAAGAGATTTATCATTTGGATATCCGCATTTGGTAACAGATGTAATAAATTGTGCTTCTTATATCTTGTTTTTGAAATCGAATAACTATGTTATCTATGGTTATGTATGTTGTAACAATAATATTGTTATAGTAATTGTAGTGTAATATTTATACATTCTAAATAATTTAATCAGAACAATTAATTTAAATGCAATATTTCAACTATAATTTTAAAAATCAAGAAATTACTGTAATTTATTGTACACACATATTTCACGAGGTGTTTAATGTTAGTTTTGTGCAGAAAAATACTTTATATTATATGTATACTTTCTACTAGCAAACACACTACAGACGGTTAGAATATAAGAAATTAGTAATTTTTCAGATGTCGCCACTTGTAATTGATTGACCAATGACAGATACCCAATGAAAAAAAACCTAAAAGCAATCGTTATATTTTCTGGCTTTTGTAAAATCAGCCAGTCCAGACGTGGCGTTGTCTATGGTCAAAAGCCTCAACATCAAAGCGGAACCGTGTAGTGGACCAATAAAAGTGCTCAAAAAATTGTTCTTTTCGAAGGTACTGTGGCACAGCGCTGGCGAACATCGGCACGACCCGCGTCTGCGTGATGCGTGAGGACTGCGCCCTGGCGGAGTGGCTGCCCTGGCGTCCGCGACCTGACGGCGCGCTGGTACGCACGCGCCGGCTGCGTAAACTACCACAAGGTAATATGTTGTTTCGCCATTTTAGTGGTCCACTTCTACACCGGGTCTCCTCTCATAAGAAGGATTTAGGCCGCAGACCACCACGCTGGCCAAGTGCGGATTGCTAAACTACACACAGCTCAGAAAATATTATACACTTTATAACATCTCTAAGGCGTGCAGGTTTCCTGGCGATGTCTTCCTTCATCATTATAGCGAGTGATGTTTAAATTTTTATACACAGAGATTTATGTGTATGGAACTGTCCTAATTATTATTACTCTGTGTAAATACCAGTCCAAATAAAAAAATTAACTTGCTACAAAAGTTTTTAACATTATTACAATAAAATTTGACGCGAATTTAATTTGAATTTGGAAGCCGGACTAACGGTATCAACGAGCGCCCGAAACTCGAGACAGCATTCGCAGGGCTGACACCAGTGACACCAATTACCTTACGGTGTCACGATGCTCGCGACAAGTATTAATGGCGTCAACCCTGGCTTGCCGCGGCCCGGCGCGGCACGCAAATTCCGGTTGGCTAATAAATAGATGAATTATTTAATAAAATTAACAATGGTTTATAATCTTAATATCTCTATTACTGTATACCACCATATATAACGATTTGAATTTGAATTTACGGAGAAAACGACTTTGCACTGAATGTTCGAATAATCAATTTAATTATCTGTTCCTAAATGAGCGTTTTATCTATGTTTGTATTTTATTCTGTGTGTACTACAGTTTTGTGAAAATAAAATATGTGTCTATGACTGCAGAGGGAATCCTACTGTGAGACGGTAATTAAGAACGACAATTTCTTTATTTCTGTATTCTATTTTCAGAAACAGAACTATAAAGTACAAAGCAAAGATTTTTTTTTATTTTCATATACGGCTTGCGGCCAAACGGCCGCTTGTTATGAAAACTTGCTAGAATTTTTTATTCAAATGAAAGCCAAAATAATTCAAACCTGCGTTACGTATAGCGGATGAAACCACACCGTACTTTAGATGTCGGCAAAGTTTAACTAGCCAGTCATGTGATATGAACATTTGAACAGTTACTCAGTATGCAAACTAGTTCTTAACTGGAGTGGATAAAGAAGACTTGCTTGAATTCTACGAGTAACTTAGCTCGTTACGTTAAATAGTGCTTCTTATGTTCATTATATAAAATGAAACTATCTAAGAGAGGGTAATATATGCATGACGTGCTCAACAGACGAAAGATGAAAGGAGACGAATATCAAGTACGAGAATATTAGAGAGTTGCGGCATTTAAAAAGAACTCGAAAGTTACGAACGCAATGACAAGAATACAGTACCATAGACAAACATAAGTTTGTTCTCAGCAAAAGAGGACTTAAGCCATTATAATAGCTTCATTCCATCATTAACATACAAAGGAATTAAGGTGAAAAAATACGAGTAAACATATTAAACTGGCACTAACCTTTGATTTTAATAGAAAAATGTCAATTCTCATCGCTCTTTCCAGGAGGCGGCAAGGAGTGCGACGTGGTAGAAGAGGTGCGACCAGCGGCGCTCGAAGCCAGCGCCCACTGGACCCCCGGGCCCTGGGGAGCTTGCCGCGTCGCCATCGAAATGCCAATCCCTGCTACACCCTGTAAGCAGCACTTGATTTCTATCGATATTCATTCGTATTTCTAGCGATAGATAGTACATTTACTTATTTTCATTTATTCATTCATTAAAATTATCTCCCGTTAAATTTCTTATTATTAAATTTTAATAAATTATTGCATTATTAATAGTTATTAATAAATTCTCTTATTAACAAAACGTCAGTTCGAATCTTCATAGTTTCGAAGTATATTTTATAAACAAAATGTATTATAGTATAATATAATGAAAAC